>JAOTOL010001596.1:1897500-2087500 GCA_034440575.1 Imbricaverruca yamaguchii | reverse complement strand
CGGTACTGGCAACACAGTCTGAGACAAAGGTACTCACAGCAAGGCGGTACTGGCAACACAGTCTGAGACAAAGGTACTCACAGCAAGGCGGTACTGGCAACACAGTCTGAGACAAAGGTACTCACAGCAAGGCGGTACTGGCAACACAGTCTGAAACGGAGGTACTCACAGCAAGGCGGTACTGGCAACACAGTCTGAGACAAAGGTACTCACAGCAAGGCGGTACTGGCAACACAGTCTGAGACAGAGGTACTCACAGCAAGGCGGTACTGGCAACACAGTCTGAGACAAAGGTACTCACAGCAAGGGGGTACTGGCAACACAGTCTGAGACAAAGGTACTCACAGCAAGGCGGTACTGGCAACACAGTCTGAGACAAAGGTACTCACAGCAAGGCGGTACTGGCAACACAGTCTGAGACAAAGGTACTCACAGCAAGGCGGTACTGGCAACACAGTCTGAGACAAAGGTACTCACAGCAAGGCGGTACTGGCAACACAGTCTGAGACAAAGGTACTCACAGCAAGGCGGTACTGGCAACACAGTCTGAGACAAAGGTACTCACAGCAAGGCGGTACTGGCAACACAGTCTGAGACAAAGGTACTCACAGCAAGGCGGTACTGGCAACACAGTCTGAGACAAAGGTACTCACAGCAAGGCGGTACTGGCAACACAGTCCGAGACAAAGGTACTCACAGCAAGGCGGTACTGGCAACACAGTCTGAGACAAAGGTACTCACAGCAAGGCGGTACTGGCAACACAGTCTGAGACAAAGGTACTCACAGCAAGGCGGTACTGGCAACACAGTCTGAGACAAAGGTACTCACAGCAAGGCGGTACTGGCAACACAGTCTGAGACAAAGGTACTCACAGCAAGGCGGTACTGGCAGCACAGTCTGAGACAAAGGTACTCACAGCAAGGCGGTACTGGCAACACAGTCCGAGACAAAGGTACTCACAGCAAGGCGGTACTGGCAACACAGTCTGAGACAAAGGTACTCACAGCAAGGCGGTACTGGCAACACAGTCTGAGACAAAGGTACTCACAGCAAGGCGGTACTGGCAACACAGTCTGAGACAAAGGTACTCACAGCAAGGCGGTACTGGCAACACAGTCTGAGACAAAGGTACTCACAGCAAGGCGGTACTGGCAGCACAGTCTGAGACAAAGGTACTCACAGCAAGGCGGTACTGGCAACACAGTCCGAGACAAAGGTACTCACAGCAAGGCGGTACTGGCAACTAAGTCTGAGACAAAGGTACTCACAGCAAGGCGGTACTGGTAACACAGTCTGAGACAAAGGTACTCACAGCAAGGCGGTACTGTCAACACAGTCCGAGATGGAGTTTCCCGAAGCAAGGGGCACGTGACAACACAGTCTAAGACGGAGGTACCTGCAGCAAGGGGGGTATATGCAACACAGTCTGAGACGGAGGTACTCGCAACAAAGGGACAAGTGAAAACACAGACTAAGACGGAGGTGCCTGCGACAAGGGACGTTTTGAAACAGTCTAACACGTAGGTACCTACAACAAGCGGGCATATATGCAACAAAGTCTGAGACGGAGGTACTCGCAACAAAGGGACACGTGGCAGCGCAGTCTGAAACGTAGGTACTCCCCACAAGGTGTTAAGGGGAAACACAACCTGCTACGGAGGTCCCTACAACTAGGGATACGTGGAAACACAGTCTGAGACAGATATACAGATATATCCGCAACAATGGGACACGTGGCAACGCAGTCTGATACGGAGGTATTCGTTAAAAGGTTGCACGTCGCAATACAGTCTGAGACGGATGTACCAGAAACAAAGGGCCACGTGGAAATACAGTCTGCGACAAAAGTGCCTACCTGGCTTGAATACAATGCATGCCATATTTTTTCATGTGCTTTCCAGTTATTTTTGCCAGTGTAAGGTGTCATGAGGGGAGCTCAACGAGCGAGGGTAACATACATGGTATGGGGATCGCCCGCCGCAGGCACAGGATCTGGCGTCGAGTTACGACAAACATCTTGTGAACCGACCGCAGAAGGGAGTGCCCGCGAACTGGTGGACCGACCGCAGGGGGGAGTGCCCTCGAACTGGTGGACCGACCGCAGAAGGGAGTGCCCGCGAACTGGTGAACCGACTGCAGAAGGGAGTACCCTCAAACTGGTGGACCGACCGCAGGAGGGAGTGCCCTCGAACTGGTGGACCGACCGCAGGATGGAGTGCCCTCGTTGGAGGAAAGTGCCCTTCCAAAAACATACAAAGCTACACTCCTGGGGCGTATATTCCATCTGCACGGGCGTTCCATCTCCATGGGAACGGGCATTTTCGGTCCTATGAGAGAACGATTTCCTCCTGCCCTTCTCACAAACAATATATTCGTATCTGTGCCTGCAAATTGGGGTTGTACGCATAGCAGCTTTAAATGTTTTGTGCTAAGTTGTCGAATTAGCATGGGTGCTCGTTGTGTAACGATGATTTTCGTCTCGCAGCCTTCTCGATCGGTGTTCCCGGACCGAGTCGAGGCACGTTTGTCACATATACACGGGAGGAGACTGGTGTCAACCCCGCCATCGCTCACAATAAACAGCTCTACCACCTTATTTTGGGCGGACGACGTGCCATGCACCGCGATGGAACAACGCCGGCGAACTGTATACCGCGATGAAACAACACCTATGAGATATATACCTCGGTAGAACAACATCGATGAGCTATATACCGCGATGGAACAACACCGATGGAACAACCTCGGCGAGTTATGTTCCGCGATGGAACAACACCGATGAGCTAAATATCGTGATGGAACAACGTGGGCGGTTTGTCCCCATTTTCAATAGAGTTTTATCTCAACATATGGCGTTACTACACCCGGCCAATCTGAGCGAGATGCCACCCTAAAGTAGGCTGGGACAGAATAGCCTGTGACGGCTGTTTTGTGGCATTGCAGGCACGCAATGGTCGGTAGTGAATTGTATTAATTTGGGGGTGCATGTGCACCTCTGAAACCAGCCGAGCACTCCTAAAGGGTATTATAGAACAATATGGTAAAACACCCTCGGGTGTTTTTAAGGCATGTTACAATAAATAGAGAAACACCCTTGAATTACATGCAATCAGAGGCGCAGCCTAGAGGCTGGTGTGGGGGAGGGGTGGGGGAGGGGTGGGGGAGGGGTGGGGGAGGGGTGGGGCCCACCCCAGCAACCAAGAATGCATTAGATCAAAGAAAAAAATTTGAGATTTTCACCACGCAAAACAAGAAATTTTCGGCATGCGTGGTTTTTTTCATCCTTGACGGGGAGGGGTGGAAAACCCTGGTTGCGCCCATGTATGTAATTCTACATCACTGCTCTAATTGGCGCTGAAAAAGCCAACAGTGAGCACGAAACAGATGTCAGGAGCACACGTGTCCTTGGACCGAGCACCGTCGAAACACCACCGGTAAGATATCCCGGAACACTGCCACGAACGGTGGCACACCCGAGCGATGCCTGAGGACACTTATTGCGACCTGGCATTTGTCATGTGTTTAAAATGAAGAGCTTCCAGGAACCGTGCAAACAAATTCAACCCGGCGAATCGTTGAGAAATAATCACTGCTACGGAATCCCATTTTTCTGTTACTTTTTTGTTTCCGTGTCAACATTTTATGATCTTTCTATTTGAAACCTGTTCACATGTTCACTTTGAAGTTCGTATTTGCTCTTCTTTGGAACTTGTGCTCAGGATCTTCCCTTCTCGTGGGCACGCCTGGGTATGCGCCTGGTTCTGACCATTGCGCACACCAGTTCAATAGCCACGCCTCATCAGTGGAGCAGAACAGGCTCCACCCTGTAAATAACGCACGAGTGTTTATCCGGCTTCCGGCTCTCGACTTTCCGGCTCTCGACATGTGCTGAAAACACGTCCTTCATCCATTCCCGTCGGTCCCTTAGGAAATGTGTGGCGTCGCCACTGCGACTCATATTTGCTTACCTGAACGGAACGTCGTCAGGAGCGCCACCAGTAGCACTTCCCAGAGCACCGCCGACCCGCCCATGTTGTGTGTAGCCTGTCGTCTGTCCGACCGTGGCGGTCTGCTGCGTTGACGACCTCAGTAGCCTCACATAACGTCTGCGGCTGGCTCACCACATGCACACGCACGCAGCCGTCGCTGTCGCTCGCCACCGCCGTAGATAAATGTCCTCACCAGGCGGTTCGGTGACGCCACTGGGCTCCGATGCTCAAGGAGGCGTGCGACGTCACTTGATCCCCAGTACAACGTCGCTAGGCCTCCATCGCCCGACGGCAGTGTGAGATATCACTAGTGTCTCGCCGCCCAAGAACGGCTCACAGGGCTACCGAATCACCACCACCGCAGGACGGCGTATTACGTCACAGAATCACCACCGCAGGACGACGTATGACGTCACAGAATCATCAGCACCGCCATCACCGCAGGGCGGCTGATGACGTCGGTGAGGCTCCGCTAGCGTGCGGGGTCTCCGTGACGCCGCTCAGTGCCGTGACGCTCGAATGTTGGCGCCACGCGATGATATGGCGCCAGCGGCGACCGCCGGCGCTGCTCAGGCGCGGTCAGGTGTCGGCCAGCTGACTCATGAGGCTGATAGCGCCGCGATAGGCGAGGTGGCACGGTCACAGTCAGTCCCGCTCGGGGCCATTGCAGCTGACTCGGGTGCACCGGAACAGCAGCGGATCCAGGAATTTTCACGTGGGAGGGGGAGGGCACTCGTCTGACGGTGCGCAATTTCCTCGGAGACGCGCCATTGCGACAGTTCATGGAGCGACACCTTCAGCTGAAAATGCATTGAGCGGGTGGGGGTGTACCCGAGCATGCTAGAGGGGCCCCTTTCCCTCTCAAAGTGGTGGTAATTTTTCCTCTGGGAGGCGCCTTTGCTGGAAAATCCGTTGAGTAGAGGGTGGATGGGGACGGGGGTGTACTGAAGACTTTCAGGATGGGCGTCTTTATCTTATCAAAGGGGCACCACCTTCCCATCGGGGAGCACATTCTCTAGTGTCCCCTTCCCTGTATCCGCCTCTGAATTAAAACTGAGTCTGGGGCTGATTGAAATTCACTGAATTCGAGACGGTATTTTGGCTTCCCTGGTTTCTCGGCCGTGTAATAAGACGCACCATCAGCTTCCCGCGTTTCTCAGCCGTGCTATGGGCCGTACCGGCTACCGGTTTGCCGCGTTTCTCAGTCGTGTTATGGGCCGTACCAGCGACCGGTTTCGTCAGCAAGCCGGTTGGCCACAGCTGAATGGTATGCCGCCGGAATCACCCACCGGCCATGTGCCGATGCAAACCAAAGCACTATTCGATCGGCAGAGTACAGTGGTGGCGAGCATGCTTCTGAATATGCATAGACTTGCAGATATTGCTACGATCAATTATGTAAGAGCAGGGCATGATGCAAGCTGTTGCTGGCTCAACATTGTTTTGTAGCTGGAAATAAATGCATCTTGATCATAGTCCCAGAGCTGATAAAATTACTTGTCTTGGCGAGTATGCCAATTGACACCAACAACAGAGCAGGGACCGATCTATGAGATGTTGAGTGGGGAGCCATGCCAATTGACACCAACAACAGAGCAGGGACCGACCTAAGAGATGTTGAGTGGGGAGCCATGCCAATTGGCTACTGCGGGGGCCTTCGTCACCGCCTAGCTGACTTCAACCCCGCAGCAAAGTTATAACGATGGGAAGCTCTTGTGACAATGAGCTGTTGATCCCGTTGTCAACATGCATATAATAGTTTCTGGAACAAAAGGTTATTCCTCTGTTCTTTGCAAATTACCATTATGGGGCCAGCATTAATGGATGCAGTGTTCGTGTTGTTGGTATATGGAAGCATATGGCGGGTGCACGTCCGAAAGAAGGCGCTGACAGCTGACTGAAGTGTACTTCCAATGTCGTCAGCAAAGGCATATAGTTAACAGAAGATATTGTGTTTTGTTCATTATTAGAGCCTGTAATGAAAGCAAGATATTGGAAGAGCTAGCCCGAAAGTATCATCAAAACAAAGTCCTGGAATTTGATGCGGATGTTCCGACGTGCATTGCTCAACCCCTCGAAACAAAGAAACCTACACATATGGTCACAATTAGTGCTGGAGCGCAGGGAGCCAGACTGAAAGAGCTGCAGTCCTGACATACAGCATTGAAGTGCAACCGCAAAACACATCGACAGATGGAATCGACCGACCGCAGAACACATCGGCCAGTGACAAAAGACCATCGACCAACCGCAGAACACTTGCCGGCCTCGAAACATCATGGGCCGACCGTGGAACAGCATTGACCGACCGCTGAACACATCAACTGAACGCCAAACATCATAGACCGACCGCAAAGCACATGCCGACAGTGGAGCACATCGATGCTGACGCCGGCACCCTGTGGCGTATTGCGACGGGCCAGGTGTGTGCCGGGCCAGATACCGACGCCGGCACACCGTGGCGTATTGTGGCGGGCCAGGTGTGTGGCGGACCAGATACCGACGCCGGCACGCTGTGACGTATTGTGGCGGGCCATGTGTGTGGCGGGCCAGATACCAACGCCGGCACACTGTGACGTATTGTGGCGGGCCAGGTGTGTGGCGGACCAGATACCGACGCCGGCAAGCTGTGACGTATTGTGGCTGGCCAGGTGTGTGGCGGACCAGATACCGACGCCGGCACGCTGTGACGTATTGTGGCGCGCCATGTGTGTGGCGGGCCAGATACCAACGCCGGCACACTGTGACGTATTGTGGCGGGCCAGGTGTGTGGCGGACCAGATACCGACGCCGGCAAGCTGTGACGTATTGTGACGGGCCAGGTGTGTGGCGGGCCAGATACCAACGCCGGCACACTGTGACGCATTGTGGCGGGCCAGGTGTGTGGCGGACCAGATACCGACGCCGGCACGCTGTGACGTATTGTGACGGGCCAGGTGTGTGGCGGGCCAGATACCAACGCCGGCACACTGTGACGTATTGTGACGGGCCAGGTGTGTGGCGGGCCAGATACCAACGCCGGCATACTGTGACGTATTGTGGCGGGCCAGGTGTGTGGCGGACCAGATACCGACGCCGGCAAGCTGTGACGTATTGTGACGGGCCAGGTGTGTGGCGGGCCAGATACCAACGCCGGCACACTGTGACGTATTGTGGCGGGCCAGGTGTGTGGCGGACCAGATACCGACGCCGGCAAGCTGTGACGTATTGTGACGGGCCAGGTGTGTGGCGGACCAGATACCGACGCCGGCACGCTGTGACGTATTGTGACGGGCCAGGTGTGTGCCAAGCCACATACTGACGCCGGCAGACTGTGACGTATTGTGACGGGCCAGGTGTGTGGCGGACCAGATACCGACGCCGGCACACTGTGACGTATTGTGACGGGCCAGGTGTGTGCCAAGCCACATACTGACGCCGGCGCACTGTGGCGCATTGTGACGAGCCAGGTGTGTACCGGGCCATATGCCGGCGCTGGCACACTGTGACGAATTGTGACGGGCTAGGTATCCGCCGGACCACTGTGGCGTATTGTGACGGGCCAGGTGTGACCGCCGGCCGGATATCGACAGATTCTGGCCGGAGTTATCGCGACCAAGCGCCGCTGTGCAAACTCACATCGAGCCGTGTGCTGCACTAAATGCACTGATATTGCAGGCCGTGCACAGCCCGCCGCGTCCAACTGCGATACCACTCGTTCCAAGACAGTGCCAGTCCCATGCGCACTGTGGCCTATTGTGATAAAAAAACGATATATATATATATATATATATATATATATATATATATGTTTTGTTCCCTGATGAGATCATGGCGTGTTTTAAGTTTGAAATCAATCGCCCAATTATTGTGGAAGTTATGCCACCTAGAACTCCGAGTGTAGTTGGGTCACTTCGCCTGACCTGGTGACCTGACCTGAGATGACCCAGGATTAAAAATGTATGAGGATATGCGGAAAAGACCAACGAGCAGCTACGCTATGTTTGGCCTTGCTAACCCGATTAGCTTGGCGGCAAATTATGAAAACCGCATGGGGCAGATATCTGCACCCCCCCCGGACGTGTGCGTGGTAAGTTCTCTACTTGTAATGAAGTATTTTGCCCTCACATAATACTAATGTTTCTACTAATGATGGCTGTAATATAATCAATGTGTCCATACCATGTTAATTTGTCATCGAACACTATGCCGATATATTTGATTTGTTGTTTTCTTTTCACTTTAACAGAACTGTTCATTATATCTATGTCATTAATAGGAGTTCCAGAATATATTTAGTAATTTGTCTTCGCTACATTCAGTGACATCCTATTTGCTTGGAACCATTTTGTTAGCTCTGGAACAAGGTAATTAATTTTCTTCAGTAATTCGTCTATACGTTTAGCCTAGACACGAATAGCTGTGTCATCAGCAAAGAGGTACTAGCGGACCAAAAAATAGCGCCGAAACCATACAAGTCACAGTTGGCTTCCCACAAATTAATTTCTATCCGGAATGTTACTCTTCGGGCACAAAAATTACGCCAAAAACCCAAAAAACTCGTCGGACCCGGAAAAGAAGCGCGTTGGAGCACCGAAATGAAAATGCACCGGGAGCCCAAAGAATCGTACCGGGGCCTAAAAATAGCACGCTCGAGGCTTACAAAACAATAGAAGTTGGTCACAAAAAAAAATCACTAAGGAACTCCATCGAGTCGACCCGAGCACCGGAAAATTAACAACAGAACCTGAAAGAAAGATCTCCGAAGGGAATTTTCTACTCTGAAGGGTGCTATCGGCTAAAAAAAACACTGTTGAGCAGCCGCAGTGGCATACCAAGGAGGAAAATCCCCCATCCTGAAGGGGTAGGCTCCCGAAAATCGCGCAGGGGTCTCTAAAATGGTTCTCGGTCTCATTAATTCGCGTCGGGCCCCCAAAATTACGAAGTATAAATAAATACAGCGGGGAACTCTCACCGAGGACCAAAATTTACGTGGGGAATGCCAAAATCGCGCTGTGAGCCAATGGGCCCCGCGAACTAACGCCAAGCCCACCAACTTTGTGTCGCGCTTGGGACTCAAAATTTATGTCGATAGTCTCAAATTCTGGTCGGGGCGTGAAGAGAATCCCCTCGGGGCTCCGACAAACAAGTTGTGTCGAAGGCCAAAAAAAAAACAGCGTGGCCAAGAAATCGTATAGGGACCCGACAAGAATCAGGCCGGAGCCCTCAAAAATAGATTCTAAAAAAAAGATATGGCCGAGCCAGAAAAAAAAAACAATTCTTAGCCCAAACTTACCACCAAATACCTTCAAAATCGTCCATGGTACTGAAAATAGCGTATCGGAGTTCGGAAAATCGCGATGGGACACCAAAAATGTCGCCGGGGGTCCAAAAATCAGGCCGTGGCCCGAACTTCGCATGATTCAGATGTCATTAAAAATGCGTCGAGCCTAGAAAACTGCCATCTGGTCTGCCCGGAACAACACGCCTAGGCCAGAAAAGTCATGCCGGGACCGCGAGAAAGTATACCGGAGCCACTAATGTCGTGCTGGGGTCCCACAAATGTTAGCGATGAGCCACAAATTAACACAACAGGATCCTAAGAGCACAACTGGAGGCCGAAAATGCACCGGGCCCTTCGAAGCGTACTCAGTCTGGCAAAAAAAACAGCGCAGGGTCTAAAACCATGCGGTGCAGCTCTAAATAAACATTCGGGGAGGTTAAAAAAACGTGACCTCGAATCATACCGAGGCCTTGAAACCGCATGGGGGCATCAAAAACAGACTGGAGCCCTCAAAAATCGACATCTGGCGTCGATAAAAGTGAACAAAAGCAACAAGATATCCGGGGTCGCAAAGATGTACCGGATTCATTACAATAAGTGATTGGACCACTAAAGTACATCCGTCGACAAACAAAATAAAGGGTTAAAAAACGAACACCTAACTAGGGCCTCTGTTCGGTAGCCAATCTGCGAGCGTGTTGAATCAAAGAGTGAATCAAAGCTCAGCGGGTATCCGGATTTCTTAGCCACCAGAAAACGTGGGAAGAAGAGAACTCATCATCGCATTTAATTCAGGGTGAGCCCTTGTGGCTCTTAAGTCTGAATAGTTTATGACTTTATGGGATGTCGTGAGTTGTCACCTTTTAGCTATTTTACACTGAATTATTGGCCCACAAAATAAGCGTTTACACTCCGTTTCAACCGGGTGCCACATGATATAGTTGTAGCATTTCGTTTCAAGTGGCAGTTTTCTAAGGTGCACCAGATGTGCTATGGATATGATTGAGGTGATTGATCACCTGTGTAGTAAGGCCCTGGGGGTTAGACACTGCCTGGTTAGGCCCTGAGGACGAACACCATGCCACGTATTTTTATGTATTGTGTTTTGTTTTTGTTTCCTCAGTCTGTCAGCATGCCAATCCTGGTCTGCCACACACGGGATCAAATCATTTTCAACTAGCGATCACCCGTCATTCCTGTTTCTGATCCTCTCCAGCATTAATCATGAAACTTCTTTGACCATGGGACAGCAAGCAATCTACGTTCTTGATTATTATTTCTCTTCACCAACATTGGTGAACATTTATAACTCGGGCATCTTGAAAACGGATGGTACTAAACCATAGAAACTAGGACACACCACATACCAATTGGTGTGGCTGCAATGAGTTTGTACCTCCGCCCCCACACACACGCACATAGCGGAAGTTGAATAAATTTTATTTGGACAGTAATATGAATGGTTTTGCTCGCACCAGGAAGATGAGCCTATTATTACAATATAATCCATCAGACGTGAGGGGTTCCAAGTCCAGCGAGAAGTGTGAATTTGAAACTACTTATGCTGCGATGATAGTTATTTTCCAACACCACATGTTACTGTTTGCCGCATACGCGTCCAGCCCCCCCCCCCCTTCCTCCCCCCTCCGCTTAGCGGTGAAAGATGTGTATGGACACACCTTTCAAGGACTTTCAAGGAGGACCATGCTCAACAAGGAAATACTCTGAAAATAGGTTAGTCTTTTCTTTGAAGTCTGCTGGGTGAAAAATGTATTGGCCTTTAGCAAGCTTTATCACCTTTTGCTCTGAAAAGTTTCGAATCTGATAATACCAGGCAAGCTTTGCCTATTACTTAGTACATACCGAGGTAGGTTCACATGTACCTTCCTAGAATTTTGTGATTATTGCCATATGTCTTGGGTATTATTGCACTTAGCACGCACCCTGGAGGGGTGGGGGAAGCGAAATCCGCCCATCCCTCCGGGTTTTCGTACATAACTCAACATTTTACCAGCCGATATACGCCATTGTTTGTGTACCTGCTTAAAATTAGCCTGCACGTTGTTCAAAGCAAAAAAAAAACGGACATTGGCGGAAACATTTCGCAGCGCCAGAATACAAATCGGCACGGATGCGCTTTCCGTATATTGGCAAAAGGGAAGTGTTCTTGGCAACACTAACGACTCGTGTGATGTATATAGTTATGCTATATAGTTTCAAAATAATGTTAGGTCACCGATGTCAAGTCAGGTCAAGTTCATGACAGGTTAATGGAACCAAACTTGGTCAACTGGGATGTTGTTATAAATGCAAATGACTGTCATGCGATTGATGTCACTTTACATGTCCCTGCACATCCTGAAAACTATTGTTTGTCATTGTTGTCGGTGTAGTCGGGCGAGCGGCCCGGTTTCGGTAACTGCAGCAGGTGATGGCCTGATAAAGTGCTGCTATATAGGTGACCTGAGGTCTAATGCCGGGTCTGTATTCCATCACTAGTAATGTCCAAAACATCATTGATGTCAATTTTTTAGCATTTAAACACAATCACAGCAATCCATAACAATGACAAGCCAAGGCACGCAAAACCACAAAATATGAAATTTTGACCTCATTTGACCACGGAGATATTCACCTAAGGTCATTAAATTTGCACAAAATAGAGTTCACTACCGTACCCATCCACCCTGCGAATTTGGTTCCTCTAGCTTTGATAGGAGCCGAGATCTTAGGGAGGGGGCTGAATCCGCCCCCCCCCTTCCTCCAGAGCGCGTGTTAAGGCATCCACAAAACAAGCTTTACACATTTTACCTCCATGAAGCAAGTATATAGGGTTAGGTTTGGTTCAGCTTGGTTAGATTAGGTTTGGTTTGGTTTTTCTTTTTAGTTGAAAAACAAATTATCAAAAAGTGTTTTATTTTTCTAATAAATTTTCCACATAAATATATTTTCTAAAAGAATACATTACGCTTGGCTAGGTTTTGGTTCATTTTTAATCGCTTTTCGAGATTAAAGCAAACAAAAAATACTTTCAACAATTTCTAACATGGAAGGTTAAGTTAAGTTAAGTAAATTCGTGCCTGAAGGCGTCTTATGAATCCTTGGTATATAGGGGAGACCGGGGTCAAATGTAACAGTTTTTACATTTTCGAGTCAGGAGCGAGATCGTTTTGCGCTGGAGAACACCTTGTTGGATTTTCGCAAACCTTGATGTTTTGCCCTTGCTGCGTATGTGAAAATATTTATAAATACATACCCTAAGGTGTCGAACTTTTGGTTTAAAAAAGTCACTTCAGGTGTTACAATTGACCCCATGTACGGGGCAATTGTAACAGCACCCGGGGTCAATTGTACCATGTTAACGAATGCTGCGGTGAAAGCCACTTTTATCGAAAACAACTTGTATTGAAAAACAATTGTATCTTACTCTCTGAGCTCTTCCTGGAATACAAATCACAGCTCCACCTTTCTCAGGACAAAAACCAACACCTCATCATAAAAATGCGATTACGTATCGGATCAAAGCTCTTGCACCCGTAGGTCTTTCTGGATTCAAAAGCACAGCTTCTCAGGCTAAACAAACTAACTAGCAGGGCTCTGAGACCTAAAATACTTCTTGACTATTTGTACTGAAGTAGGGCAAAACATCAAACATCACAACTCGAAACATTTCCAATATCTGTGACGCTCGGTCTGTGGTCGCCTACTCGGTGTCCGATTCACAGTTTTCACATATGTACGCCTCATACTTTTCGACAGCGGTACACGCCTCGTGGGCCCACATCGCGCACATCTCGCACCGGATCCACCTTTCTTTAGATCGACTGGTATTAAAACTCTCGACGCACACAAGGCAGAAAACTTCTTCAGCGTCATCACTACTGCTTGCCCTGCGGGTGGACTTCCGAGCCCTCTTGCCACCGGCCTTCTTCGTCTTCTTCTCTTCGTGCTTGTCCATGCTGAGGTTGAGCTTTTTCGGTGCTTGTTTGCGTTTCTTTCGACTCTGTTCTAGCTCGATCGCTCTCTTCTCTGGCGTATCTGTCAGAATTGCAGCCTTTCGCTTCCTCCGTCCCGTACTGATGCTTTTCCTTGGCCCTGCCTTGGGCAGAGGCCGAATGTCTTCAGGGGTGAGCGGTGTCGAAGCGATCCCTGATAGACCAGGCTGTTCGATCGCTGATGGACCAGGCTGTTGGCTCTCCGATGGACCAGGCTGTTGGATTCCCGATGGACCAGGCTGTTCGATCTCCGATGCACCAGGCTGTTCCATCGCCGATGGACCAGGGTGTTCGATTCCCGATGGACCAGGATGTCCGATCACCGGTGGATCAGCCTGTCCGATACCCGATGGCTCAGAATCTGCAGGATGTGCTATGTCATCTGTGGTCTCGCCTTCGGATGTATGGCTGGCGGAGAGTGCAGTCAGTTCCGTTCTGGGTCGGTCTGTAACGTTGCTTGGTGCAAAGTCTTCGTTGGTGAATATGTCTGAATTGTACGGACTGATGCCTGTCGTCCGGAAGCCACTCTGGATGTTCTTTGGGGTAAACGCCGATACCCAGGCCTCCGCAGCGATCTGTGGGATGTCGTAGATGCTGGCAGTTTTTCCTGGATTGCTTCTCATCCACGCATCCATGTGAGTAGATATGCTTCTCTTAAACGGGCCGTACACGCTTCTGTACAGGGGCTGGAGGCGGTGGGAGCAGTGAGGAAGAAAGGAGAGCATAATTACTCCGCTGTCCTTGGCCAGGTCTAGGACTTCCACACTGAGATGGGACACGTGGTTGTCGAGCAGCAGCAACACCGGTGACTCGAGCGTCGACTTCACATGTAGGATGAAGTGCTTCATGAAGGTCACGAAGTGCTCCGAAGTCATCCAACCAGACTTGTTTGCAGTGCCAATACAACCCATCGGTCCACCACGAACAAACCATTCGTGGTATCGGACTCTTGGAAACACGAACATCGGTGGCACAGTGTTGCCCATTGCGCTAGTAGCAGCACACATGGTAACGAGATGTCCCCGCTCTCCCGAGGTGAGTCCTCCCACATGTTTCACGCCTTTCCCAGCCACCACTGCCGTCGGCTTCTGCACTGTCGTACAGCCAGTTTCATCAAGGTTCCATATCTTTGACGGATCAAGTTCGTGTCTTGCGAGGACGATCCCCAGCTTATCGAAGAAGTTCTTCACGTTTTCACGATTGAAGCTGGTTGCACGTGCCAAACTGGTGGCCTGCGGTGACCTAATGGCGAGCTGCGGGTTCCGCTTCAGAAAGGAGTTGAACCAGTCGACTCCTGCTCGTCTCTGATCCGTCCAAGAACTGGGAACTTTCATATCTCGGGACATCGCGCACTGGTAGGCGAGAACCCTGACCTCCATCGGCGTCAGACCAAAAAACGCCTCCGATGATTTGAGTAGATAGTCAGTGAGTATCTTCTCATCGCCTGGTGAAAAGACCTTGTTGTGTGGGTCGTAGCCGACTGTGATATCCATTCCTTCTTTCTTCTGTTTCACGTAACGAGACAACGTCACATGACACATTCCATACTGGGCTGAGGCTTTTCTCACCGTCAACCCTCCTTCCATAACCGCGGCAACAGCTTCCTGGGCTGTCTCCAGGCGGGTCCCGCGGTCAGAAGTTCGTTCTCGAGAGCGAGGCATCGTCTGAAAATCGGAAACATTCATTGACTAGCGCCCAACGACATTCTGTAGTAAATGCATACTTAATAGTATGGCCATAGGGGTCAATTGTAACACTGTTACAATTGACCCCAGCAAAAATGTTACAATTGACCCCGCCAAGCCGCGCCATCTTAGAGACGAAACTGATGCAAAACACGGCAGCATGGGCGGCAGCTACGGCGCTACATTTTTTGCTAATTAGCCCCACTCCGCTCAATCAAACTCTTAGATCCATATCTAGTGAGATACGTGAATGAGCTAATAATTAAACAAAATCATCAAATTTACAACACACCCTCAAAAACACATAATTGTGAACAGCACTCGACTCACTTGTCGCAACGGCGTGAAACCCCGTGAGGAAAGGAAACAGCTGACTGTGCATATCCAGTACTGCCACCAGCGCCATCCATCAGCGGGTTTCGGAACCATGGCTACTGTTACAATTGCCCCGTGTTACATTTGACCCCAGTCTCCCCTACCTTTCCAATGCAATGTTTATGAATGTGACTGACACCAATTAGGACCACTCAATTTCTGTGCACTTGTTTACTTTTCAGTTTGTGAGCGAAGTAACACCAAAAGAGGCTTTGAGTTTGATAAAAAGCAATGTTTAAAAAAGGCAACAGAACGTAACACGCGCCCTGGGGAGCCTCTGAAAATTACGTGAACTGGAGGGGCGGATCCCCCCACTAAGATCTCGGCTCCAATTAAAGCTGGAGCAAGGAAATTCGCAAGTTGGATGGGTATGGTAGGAAACTCTATTGTGTGCAAATTTCATGAATTCAGGCCAATATCTTCAAGGTCAAATAAGGCCAAAATATCTAAATTGTCTGGTTTTGCGTGGAATGGCTCGTCATTGTTATCGATCGCTGTGATTGTGTGCTCCAAAATTGGCATAAATAATGTTTTGGACATTGCTAGTGATGCAATACAGATGCTATACCAGGAATTTAACCTCAAGTCACCTATATAACAGCACTTTATCAGGTAATTACCTGTTACTTACTCCAGTCACCGGAACCAGGTCGCCCATCCGACCGTTCCGTTGGGTGGCTCGGCGCAATCGGCTTCGCAAAGAAAGGAGTGAAGTACATGAATACAGTATTGAAACGCTTAGGTACACAATGACAAGCAGTAGTTTTCGAGATGTGTGGAGAGTAACATGCAAAATAACATCAATCGCATGACGGTCATTTGCATTTATGACAACATTCCAGTTGGCCAAGTTTGGTTCCATTAGCCTGTCATGAACTTGACCTGGCCTCACCTCGGTAACCAGACATGACTTTGAAACTATATAGCATAACAATACATATCAAATGAACCGCTGGTGTCGCCAAGAACACTTCTATTTTGCCAATATACGGGAAGCGCATGAGCGCCGATTTTTGTTGTCTGGCACTGCGAAAGTTTTTGACATTAACGGCCCCAAACTCGAAAAAAAAACGGTCGATTTCCTTGTTCTGGCTTTAGGCAACAGACAGGTCATTTCTAAGCAGTTACGCAACGAATGGCACAAATCGGCCGGTGAAATCTGGAGTCATGTGCGAAAAGGCGGAGGGGTGGGCGTATTTCCCTCCCCCCCCCCTCTCCAGGGCGCGTGCTAACCTAGCCTAAGCTCCCATCGAAGATATAATCATGGATTGATAAATGGGGTACTTTGATAGGTGGAAAACATGGTTGTTCTTTTTGTGGCAAAAAAATGTTTAAACTAAGATATCTAGGAATAAAATGCTATGAACTCAAAGTTACATATTGAAGTATAATCCGTCCTTATTTTCAGTCTGGATTCTCCATCTCAACTCTCTCCTCAGGGGTTAGCTTTTGCATCCAACCCTCCAACCTCTCCTGTCTCGATCTTCCGCCTGCGCCAGAAGTCGGCCCCAGCCCAGCCTCTGCCTGCTGAGATCCAGAGTTGCACCACCCTCATTAGACTGAGAGCAACTTGCCTGTTGTTACTCCAAGTAAGAAATTCACATTAAAAATTTTCTCAATAATGATTATCTTGGAGACAGCTGCTGATGTGGTCAGATAAACAGCAGGTCAGGGCTTTTGCATTGTGGAAAGAGTGGGAATACAGCAAATATGCAATCGGTTTAATGGTTCTAGCTTACCATGCGAAAGATTGACAACTTTTAGATGCTTTTTCAATGTTTTCCTTGAACAAAGGTAAGCCTGTTACAGATGCCAAAATAATTTGGCATGAGCCATGGTGAGTGTATGCTGCAGTGCATTTGCCAGCATTGCTATTAACCAAAAAATAATGGCAGGGTGGGCACCCTCCAAATCCATCCAACCCCTCTCATGCAAATCCTATGTACGCCAATGGGGGAGGGGCGGGGGCTGGCGCCAAAATCCGAAAGTTGACCCCCGCCCCCCAAACCGGTGGGCTAGATCCGCCAGTGGAGACGTTCCCATGCCCATGCATACCATAAAGGACTTGGAAAGCTGTATCCTCCCTTAACACTAGCAATGCGGTAGAATTTCCCATTTCTGACAGTGTGGAAGGAGGATCAATGAACCCCATGTTAACTTTTGTTCTACACTAGGGGGAGAGATGTGATAAACGACACCAGGTACCTCCATCCGCACACTTGCAAAGTTGTTTGAATTATTTTTATCTGTATATTTTATTTCGCTGCATCGTCTTCACTACAAGAACATTTCTAGGGAACTTCTTTGGGAGCTGTTTGTTTGGAAGTATGGTATGGCATGGCATGGAGTAACTTAGAATGGCATCTTTATCTTATCTTGATAAATATGGGCCAAATTAACCCGGAGGATATTCGCCACGCCATGCGAAGTACCTTCAAGGGTGACCAATTTAACTAAGTGACCCTTGAAATACTGAGTGATTCAAGGGTCACTCAGAGGGAGCCCAATATACAAAGGATCTTTAAAAGTGTATTCGCCCCCCTTACGAAGATTCCGTGCACGCTCCTGAACCTAGGAACCCTTTCAGGCCGCTAGGGGCCCTCTCCGTCGGCTTAGGACCCCCTTTCCGTTAGCTCAAGTGCTCGCTTTACCGGTCTGCTCCTCATCCGTCAGATCGGAGGTCTTCTGCCCTGACGATATGTTGCCCCCTCCTTCACGTTAGCCCGGATCGGGATCCTCGACTCATGCTCATGGCAACTCCCCTTCGACTCGGGCATAGGCAAATGATAATTGTACTTTTTTAGGAGTGCCTATACACCCTTGATACCTGTGGAATGCCCTTGAAGTTTCACATGGATAGAAAATGATACAGAAAAACACCTCTGAAAGTGTTCAGGACATGTTGTAATACATAGAAATCACCCTTCAAGATGCACACAATTATCTGCCAATACACTAAGGGGCCCTCTCCATGGGCCCGGGAGTCGGGACCCTCTCATTAGCTGGGGTTCCTTTCGTCAGCCTAGATTCCCTTCACGATCCCTTCACACCATCCCGAGCCGTTCACAGGTCTTCAGGGGCGGTCCGCCCACTAAGGAACTTAAGGCAGTGCCTCACCTCAGTAGAGCTGAAATATCTTTCTAATAGTATTTTCGTGCATAGCGACGCTCTTATCCATTGGAAAATTACAAAATTAAAAAGTTGACATGAAACGTTCGTTAGTGATTCGTAATTATCGTGAAAATTTAAGTTAAGATTTACATATTCAAATTTGAACAGCTCTATTAATCTGAAATACGTATGATTGAGGCCAGCCTTAATCCAAATGTCGCCATATTATGCGCTTTCGTGTCATACGAATCGTAGGGTATAAAAAAGAAAAAACCACCCTTTGCAAGATGAATTAAAACGTTTCTGCGGGGTGCATTGCACGTTGACTTTCGGGCTACATCGGAACATGCTTCACACAAAAAGTTTCTATTGATTCATGAAATTAAGGAATTGTGCGACACTGTGGGGTTGGTACAAGTTTCCTACCTGCATAGATGGGTAGGAGAGGTGAGAAATTCTGCTCAACTAAAAGCGTTCAGGAACGGTAGGCTAGGACTGGGCGTTGATGTGGTCCTTCTCAGCTATACCCCCTAACAACCTGCTTTGCAGCAGAATTGGTCCATGGTACACAATGTATGCACAATTAGAAACATTTGATGAGAAATTGAAGGGGTTAGAAACTTGTGCAAAATATTCAAACAAATCCGAGAATTAGTTTTGCTTGGCACCGCTAAGCAGCTCAAAACCAGCTCTGGATCTTCCAATACATCCAATTTGTACTGGTATGCTGAACTGTTCCAAATTGAAAACCAGGCTTAGTCTGACCAATTGCTTGGTCTGATTTTTGGACTTATAATATTGTTCATGTTCCTCATAGTTGGTAACCAAGTGCCCTTGCCTGGAGTTGGTATGTGATCTGGACCCCCTGGTTTGGTATCCTGCTACTCTTAGTTTGTCATTTTCCATATGCACTGTGAAAACATGCCTTGAAAATATGCACTTGGATCCCCTGACTTTGTGACAGATGTCCAGCCCTGCAAGTGCCAAGGAAGTTCGGCAGGGAGAGTGGAAGGAGATGTTGGCAATCTCTAAATATGACCAGCTATGGCTAAATTAAATAATTGGTTGACATGTGGAAATTTTGTTGGTGTTTTTCAAATTGCAATTCTCCTTGATATTATTTTATGGACTCTGAAACCCTGAACAAACTTAAATTTATATCTTATTATAAAGCTGGATCCTTAGTGTATCAACCGATGCATTTCCAGGTCTAGGAAGTGAATAGTTTTTGTCTGGCCAAAAAATTGATTTGGTTATTCTTAAATTCCTCTCTCCGATGTGCTGTACTTCTGTGGAATGGGCAAATGTAGCCATACACATTTTCGGAAACGCTGATGATAATTCATGCAAGACATCTTATTATTGTGCTTTTAGATATTCACAGGTCATGTTTTGTCATGTCACACATGTCCTGTCACCTCCAGAAAGCAAACAATGGGGTCATTTGGAAGGTTTGAATTTTTTCATTAAAAAGTGATCCGTTGGATTGAGATTTTATGTTATCAATTTTGAAAATAAAAACGAAACAATTTTCGTATTTTATTTTGCGGTAAATTTGTTCTTTTTTCATTAATGTTAGGCTAGACTAGCAAATGGGCATATTACATTTTATTTTGCACCTTATTTTTACACCATGTTACCTAACTCAAAGCCACTTCTTTGTGTTATTTTGCTTGCTAGTTCAAAAGTAAGCATTTGGAGAGGAAATTAGTGGTCACACTAGCATCGTCACTTGTATTTCAAGACTTGTATCAAGAGTATATTGGTAAAAATATAAGAGTCAAACAAATACCTTAAAGCACAATTGCATGGATATTTTTGTGTGAAAGGTACAGGTACAAAATGTATATTGGGTATACATGTGTAAGGTAAGGTGAGGTGAAAGGTACCAAACAAGTTCCGAATTTTGGGAACCGAAAAATAGAGTGGTTGAAACCCGACAATTTTTTTTGTGGGGGGGTGCAGTGGTTCCTGGGGGGGTGCAGTGGTGCAGTGGTAATTCCTCACCCAATTTCGATTCCTCGGAACGCCCCTGCAGGTCTTCAAGAGGCCTGCCGAGCGCCATATTTCTTGTGTGCTTCCTAGCGGCGTATGTTGAAGTGGAACGTGATTAACGACCCGCTTGATCCCGTCGGGACTCAAGGATGGGCAGCGGCAGGGGCGGTTGCCCTTGTAAGGTACTATGGAAATGCCTCGCCTGAGTAGAGCTGGGAAGTATATTTGCATGCTATTTTCGTACAAATGATGCTTTTATCCGCTCTGGAAAATAGCAAGATTGAAAAACTGCAAGCAAATATGCATTGGTGACTGCTAATTATAGTGAAAATTGAAGTTCAGATTTGCATCTTAGCTTCAAAACAGCTCTAACACCGGTCAGCAAAGGGTCTGTTTCGGCGACCTCATCCGGAATAGGTTGGGCTTCGGCCAGAATAGCTCTTCCAGGTCGAGTCGCCGGAACGACCGGTAGAGTTTTGTCCTTTAATCAGCTGTTAGCGGTGATATGGTGTTAGTGATATTTGGCCCATATGTGCAGAACGTTGGCGTTCTCCGTCGCTTGCTCCGATCTTGCGCGTAACAGTGCCAATATTGTTTTTATTGATTGATATACTTACTTGCTGTTGTGAAAGCCCGATTAATCCCATTGTGCGGCAACTATTGGGAGGATGAATAAAAAAAGCTGCAAGCTGTTTTTTATATTCCTACTCCGGTCGGGAAGCTGATGCACAGTGGATGATGGTGGCTTGTACTGCTTCGAGAGCTCCAAAATCATTTATTTTATGGGCGGAGATCCAGACATTTTCAAATGCTAGGTAGGCAGCCACTCATCTGGAGTGGAATCATTTCTTCAGAAAGGCGCTGTTGCGATAGTCCATCGACGCTCTCGTTCCGTACAATATTCAGTAAACGAGGAAAGGGACTGCACTGGAGCATACTGAATGAGCGTCTTTTACTCTGAGGGGGGCACCTTGGAACGAAAGATTGTTTAGCGAGGGACATTCGAGTAGTACGGTGTACTTGACAGGTTACCCTACCCGTCTGAGCACGGGTGTTGCTTTATATATTTTTGAGTAATCAACTAATGTTGGTTTTACCTCCCCCAATAATTTTGACTGCTAGTATTCGGCTCTATGGAGTGTGACCTCCAATCTATTTTTACTTGGTCATTGCCTTCATATGCCCCTCCAAATAATTTTCATTAATAATTAAAGCCCGTTTGTCAGAGGGAAACCACCTGCCCATGTGGAGGGCACACGGAGCTCCTTCAACAGCCACTGACACATGCTTGGATGCATACTAGTAAGCCTGCCCCCTCAAATGCATGCAAATTGACATGCATGTCTGAACCTACAATTTGCCCATCACATTTCAAACGCCCATCTCCAATTTCCACTTCGACATTGGATGCTCCCGGAGTGCACTGGAGACAACGTTGTGTAGCTGGTGACATAAAACATGGGTGACTGCTCGTATCCATCACATATCCAATGATGTCTCTTGGATTTATTCCCACAAAATAGTTATTAAAAGGAAGGAATGAAAGTACGACTCATACAATCTAGTGGCTGTGCTTATGGCATAAGGCAGGTTAAAAAACAATTTCATTCTGAACGCCACTGTTGCGTTTGCCTTATTCCGAGTTTGCGCTTCCTCAACCGCCGACCGGCCGGATTACATTTTGCTTATCCGGTGGAGGTTCGATGAGGGTAGACCCATTCCGGATGAGGCGCCGGAACGGCGGTAGAGGAAATGGAACCTCAACCTATTCCGGATGAATTTGCCGGAACAGACCCTAAAGGGTACAACAGAATCTAGCAAGTTCCAGCCCTGGTGACGTGAGCAGGAATGTGCGATATGTCTAGTGGATTCTACTACGATTTAGGCATATTCCATGACAACACGTAAACATTCCAAACACGTTTTAAAACCTGGCTAAGATTCACCTGTGGCGCAGCGAACACATCAGAGTGTTGTGGTTGGGCATACAGTGTTTCTGATTGTTGGTATGGAAAATTTGAATGAGGCTATTTACTGTTTGGATGGAGTCGCCGGAACAGACCCAAAGACATGCTTCTGACACATATCGCCATATATAGCACGTTCGTTTCATAACAAGCGTAGGGTATGCGATCTTTTTGGAGTGGAGTCCATTATACTCTTATCGGGCCATGTTGAATGTTCCCACTGATTCGTGAAAATAAGGAAATGTGCGGAATTGTCGCAGGAGCATGCTACGTACCCACTCACTTAGGTAGGTGCGAGAAGTGGCAAATGCTAGAACCGAAAGCCCAACGAGAAAGTGTTTTAGTAACCAGTGTGCTCTAACTGGGCTTTAATGTGATGCTTAGCTATGCAAATTCCATGTATTCACTAGTGGTTCCAGGACGAACATATCAGTCCAACCAACAACAACAACAAAAAACAGCCTGATCTGGAGCAAGCTTATTCTTCAATCTCATATGATGCAAAACCTAGTTGCATTCTATGAAACAGTGTTGCCCTGAGCTCATGCTTGCACGCCTGCCTAGTTAAGCACCTACTAAACTTTCCAAATCCAACGAATTTTATAATTATTTTTATTTGCCCATACCAAACGACTGAAAACCAACTTTTTCAGTCGACAAAATGGATGCAATTTGGGAATACATCTAGAAGAAGCCCCTAAGGGCACTTTTGGGTTTAAAAATGTATTTCCGGTGTCTTCAGGTAGATGGAAAGAATTTTAAATTCATATCTTTGGGATATGAAGACTTTTGACGTAAGCACTTCAAGCTGTATTCAGATCTCAATAAGCAGTCATTTCAAGAAGAAAAGGTATTATTTTGCTTTAAGCTGATAACAACAAATGTTTACAAATATTTTCTTCTATAAACGAAACAAATGGGCTAGATTTGGTGAGGTTAGGTTGGTTTAGGTTAATTTAGGTTTTTAAGTTATATTTTTTTTTCTAAATTGTTTTTTCTTCAAAAGCAACTGATGTTAGGTTAGGTTAGGAAGGGCTATGCTTTTTGTTCAAAAGTTTCCAGAAAATTGGCTGTATTAAATTTTTCAAATAAAAAAATATCCAAAGTCAAGTTTGTCTGTCTTACGTTATGTGATGCTGCACTTTTAATTCATTCTCTTTTTTCTATGTTACCTTACTAAAAACCCGTTTTTCGCGTCATTTTGCTCACAACCTGAAAAGAAGACATTTGCACATATATATGTAATATATATAAGCCGCCATTACATATGACGTCCCGGTAGCTTAGCTGGTTAGAGCGCTGGCCTGCACTGGTCTACCCTGTCTTGGCAACACATGGTTCGAGTTGCTTCGCGCGCTCACATTTAGCCCCCGACCGGGAGTGTCAGTTGGCAGCTGGCCCGATAAGGCCGGGGACCAGCTACCGGGCGTCCGTGTCGGTACATTGACGGCACGTTAAACTTTCGATCAAAATTATGTCGTTGAACTGAAATCCGTGAATCGGTTGGTGGGGCCAGGGTTCACGCAACAAGCAATAAAACTCTGGTTCCTAAAGCCACCCCAGCAAAAACTAGGACTTTTTTTTTTAAATAATAATAATAATGAATGGTCCTATCATTTTAGCCGCATTCATAAGCATTGCTTTAGAATCATAAGTCCCAAGAATTCATGAAACAGCCTAAAGCACAAATTTGCAAAAACAAGCATACATAAAGTGTTTTTTTTTTGGGGGGGGGTGGCGAATATATTGAAAATTGCGCAATATTACACTAAAACATAACTTAACCTAACCAAACCTGACCTAACCTAACCAAACCTGACCTAATCTAACCTAATCTACTGATGTTAGATCACCTAAACCTAATGATATTGGATCACCTAATGTCCCCGCGGACGAGTAGCCTAGGGGTAAGTTGCTCCTCTCACAATCGGAAGGTTGTGGGTTCGAGTCTCAACTGTCGCTATTCTTCGCCTGCGACCAATCGGCGTGAGAGGTTGGCGACGCTACATGACTCAACGGTCGATGTGTCGTAAAGCCAATAAATAACCAATCGCCTAATCCTACTGATGTTGGATTGCCTTGTATCACTACATCCCTAGAGTATTATTCATCTTCTGCAGTATCAATGCTAGGTGACATGCTTTCAAAGAAGGAAAATCTTCCTGTTATTTCCAAAAGAAATGGAACCTAAAAAAGTTGCTGGGTAAGCTTTAACAGGTCCAGTCCATGCATTCTTGTTTCTGATTTGCGCTTGTGGGCTTTGATATCAGTTTTTTAATGTGGAAAAATAAATTTAAAAAATCAGTTTTAAAAAAATTGCTGGGAATTTTGAAACCAAAGAAATAAAGTGGAGACAATTCGAGGACATTTTTGTTCTGGGAAGGGAATGGGACCGGTCGCGATTTTTCTGCCTCACATTATTTGGGTACCTCGTACCGCCCCTGGGCAGGGGCGGATCCGAGAGTTGTCATGGGGGCACTCGTCTGGAGGGGGGGGCGTCCCCACGAAAGTACCCGGACGAGCGCCCTCGGCTGAATATCCGTTGAGTGGGGGTGGGGAGGGGGATTTGAGGGCAGGGTGCTCTTGAGCGCACTAATGGGTTGCATTTCCTGTCAAGAGGGCGCTTTCTTCTTATAATTTTGACTCCAATTCCTCTCAAAGGCGCCTCCGGCTGAAAAAAAATATATATCGAGCGGGAGGCGGGGAGTGAACCTTCCTGGACGAGCGCCACCTTTAATGTGGCGCATATATTCCCAGTATACTCCCTGCATCCCCTGAGTATAGAAGCATTCTCCATGCCACCCCTGCCCCTCTGAATCCACCACTCCGCGAGTGCAACCCCGCATTTGAAATTGTGTTCTTCAGTGGCACCCATCCGGGAGATCTGACCCCTCAAAATTATGTCATTTCCCGGCGAGAACTTAGATCCGTCGATAAATCATTGCAATGCTGTTGCAATTGATCTGCCTCGTATGTATGGTATCAGGGGTGTCGATTAAAAAAAAAAATATTGGGGGAGCCGAAGTGTACTTGACGCCCTCCCACAGCCAAAAAACTTCTTGGATTTCGCCCACTATATTTTCAGACCTCAATCATTTTTATTTTTCTTTGACGATGTGTATGTTTATGTTTATTCAGCATCCTCGCCAATGGGAAAGATCGTCCAGTAACAGGTGAAGTCACATAAGGAAAAGAGCAGTGCACCGTGCATACCAACATAAAAACTGTGAGTCGTAACATGCGACTAGAGTGTACAGTGTACTCGGGTCCATCGTGATCGTCAACGTCACCGTCACCCTCGCCTCACTCCAAGCACCAACAAACACAACGGCTTAAATAAAGCATTTCTGGGCTCATATGCAGGCTAAAACACACAGGCCTTGATGGAGTATCGGAGCACAACCGGCCTGACCTGTGATGACGATGCCTTGGTGCCTAACATTAGGGAGGGGCGAAGCCAACGTTTTGGTGGGGCGAGTTCAGGGACGGGAATTCCACCATCTAAATCTAGTATGTTTATTTGCAGTACAAAATATGCTGGTTAACATTTCTTTTTCTTTTTTCTTCCTTTGGCTTTCTTATCAGCATAAGCACAGCATAGGTTATTGGGGGGCCAAAATAAACATGGGGGCAAGATCAACAATGGTGGGGCCATGGCCCTCACAAAAACATACAAATCGACGCCTGTATGGTATCTAAGAGCGTCGCAAAATTTTCGCGATTGTCCTCGCGATTACTTTACAGACATACAATTATATGTATTTTCCTTCACGTTTATTGCTACCAAACTTGACCGGAAATAGCGACGTAAGCAACGCATGACTCCACAGTTTGCCTAGCGCGCGAGGCAGGTACCGTTTGTTGTTACTTGTTTGTTGGCAAGTTTGGGATGGAGAGATTTCAGAGGTTTTCCCAACGAGCTTAAGTTGTTTCGTTTCGTTGGAATATTCAAGCTGGATACTGGTCAGTAGGCGTGCTTTACGCAAGCATTGCTCGAAACATCGGCGTTTTACCCACAAGGTAAATGTTACGAGGGTCGTGACAACCGGCACCACCGCCGGTACTTTCGTAATGCTGTATTTTAGTTTGCATGAGTCATTTAGATAAGAATTATAGTGGCATGTTCAATTAGATGTAATATGATGGTATTGCAGTGTGTCAGCATCACTCATTTTCATTACAAATGCATACTTTTCAGATTGATAATCATAAAAGGGGACTGTGAAGAAATATTTTCTTTAAGTATTACCCCTCACACTTACTTTCAGGGTGGGAAACTTGCTTTCCAGGTTTGGAGTCAGAGTGCAAACAGATTTCTTCCGGAGTACATTCTCATGCACATATTATTTTTCATGCATTTAATTTATTTGCAGGTAACCGACAACTAAATCATATGTACATAGTCAGTGCCTATGTAATATGCATAAGTAATACACATCATTTTTGGTCACATCAAAGCATAGAAACAAAGAAGTGAGCAATGGATGGCACTGCAAGACAGGGAGGTGTGATCAGCTCAGCTTTGTCTCCAGTGACCTAAAATTAGTTCACTATTAACTGTGTGGATGAAGGAAGAAGTTGCTAGAGAATAGTGAAAGATTGGAACAAAATAAAGGATCGTCACTTAAGGATTAAAGAGCAGAATCCCATTCACTTTAGTCATATGCATTTTACATTATTTAGCAGTCGTGTGCATAATGACTGCCCAGTGCCCATACATCATGTGGCAAAATGGTGAAAACCTAAGATGAGGATGAAAAACTCCAACTCTCCACAACTCCAACTCAGTGTCCTAAAATTACTTCACCATTAACTGTGGGATGAAGAAAGAAGTTGCTTGGGAATAGTGAAAGATTGGAAGAAAATAAAGGATCGCCACTTCAGGGTTAAAAAAGCGGAAAGCCTTTCACTTCAGTCACATGCATTTTACATTATTTAGCAGTCATGTGTATAATGACTGCCCACACATGTGGCAAAATGGCAAAAACCTAAGACAAGGATGAAATAGCACAATTCCATTAACTGTGACTTTCCAGGCAACATGGTCAATTATTTTATACTGCTCCAACTTCCTGTGAATTTCCAAGCCACATGGTGAATTATTTTACACTGTTTGTCTCTCATAACTTACAGGAGCAATGCACCTTCCTTTCACTGTTGGTCTCAGCACAATGCTAGGAAAAATGAAAAACAAATAATTCACACTTCACCCTCAGCTCAGAGCACATACCTACCTACATACACAGCCAATTCCCTGCACTATACAGACCAAACACCACTAGTCACACAGTCAGAAGCGACAGGTGCATAAAGGATCAGTCAAGGTCTAGTGTGCAGCATGGCATTGTTAAATGTTCAAAACAGGTGTTCAAAGTTGCTAATGGTTATGATGTCATTTAAAAAATACTGTGCATTGATTGGTTGAAAAACAGTTTTGGTAACAGAAAATGCTAACTCAGCAAATTTTGATTGGTGGCCTCCGGCATGCCGGAAGTGTCTCTTAGAACAGTCAGTTTTTCCCACTATAGGGTGGCTTGAAAGCAGGTTTCTGGAGATGCACAGGCTGAATTCATAGTGACCAGAGGCCACTATATTCAGTGAGCAGGTGCAAAGTTTGGCACGTTGTCATCAGCATTTCCACTGGTTGTGGTTTTGTGTGGTGTGTGTTTGGTTGCTGTCTGTGTGCTTGATGGTACGAAATGTGTATAGTTATTTGGTAGCCTTAAGTAGAATAGCATGTTTGGTATATATTTTCTTCAATCTTGTATTATATTTTTAGTGGTATTTTTGTTCCTTCTGCATGTTTGTGTCGGAGTACATGTGGAGCCCATTCTATCCAGTATGAATCCGGATTGCAAAAATGTTTTAAGAGATGAAATGAGATGAAATTAAGGTACTTCTTAAGAGGTGAAATCTCTTCTTAATAGATTAAATCTCTTAAGAAGTGCCTTAATTCCCAACCTGCTTACTTTATCTAAAAAATGGCCAGTTTTACAAAGTGAATTTGCTCCCAGGTCACATGATCTCAGGAACAAGATAGAGGAAGAAGACCCAGCATAATGATCTCCATAGATTAAAAGTGACCACCAAATTTAATTCCCACATTAGCAGGGTGGGAATTAAGGCTCTTGTTTTTGCACTCTTGCACTTTTTGCACTTTTCTTTGAGTGCATACTGGATAGAATGGGCTCCACATGTACTCTGACACAAACATGCAGCAGGAACAAAAATACCACTAAAAAATGAATACAAGATTGAAGAAAACATCCACCAAACATGTTATTCTACTCGTGATTACCAAATAAACTAGCCACTTTTCATACCATCAAACACACAGATGACATCTGAACACACACCACACTGAACCACAACCAACAGAAATGCAGACAACAAAGCACCAAACCTCATGCCTATGCACTGAACAGTGACCTCCAGTTGCTACAAATTCAGCTGGTGTGTCTTCAGAAACCTGCTTTCCAGCCACCCTATAGTGGAAAAATTGACAGTTTTAAGGGACATGTTCTTGAGTCCCACAGGTTGCCAATCAGAATTTGCTTTGTTAGCATTTTCTGTTCTGAAAACCATCTTTCAACCAATTGGTGCAAGGCATTTTATATATGATGTCATAATCATTAGCAGCTTTGAAACATTTTTAACAGTCATATTGCAAACACAAGACCTCAACTGATCCTTTGCTTTGCGCACAATCGCTTCTGACTGTAGTATATGAGGTAGTGGTGTTGGGTCTATCACACAGGAAATTGGCTGCATAGGTAGGTTGGGGTGTGCTCTGTACTGGGGGTGAAATTTGAATTATTTGTGTTTGTTTTTTATTTGGTTAGCCTTGTACTGAGACCAACAATGAAAGGAAGGCACATTGCTCCTGTGAGTTATAAGAGGCAATGCTGAGCTAATCATCACAACTCCCTGTCTTGCAGTGCCATCCATTGTTAACTTCCTCGTTTATATACTTTGATGTGGCCAAGAATGATGTGTATTACTTATGCATATTACATAGGTACTAACTAGGTATATGTGATTTTCCAGCAATTACTGTGAAATAGATTCCATACATACAAAATATTGTCCATGTAAATGTACTCTGGAAGTAATCTGTTTGCACCCAGACTCCAAACCTGGAAAACAAGTTTCCCTTCTGCACATTGGTTTTAATAACAAAATAGGTTTTACTATTGACACTGCCAAAGTACTTATATTTATACTTACAAGCATCAGCAAATTGCAGTACACTCTGATTTAGGTAGAGACTGCACTCAGGTCTATGGCATAAGGCAGCCAGTGAATGACTGCCAGATGACATATTGGTACTATGATTAAATTAGCAAAGGATATGGTTATAAGCTAACTTCCTGAGGAATTGGTTTTAAAAAAGTATACTTAATCAATGTCAACCAAGTTTATGAATCCACATCCAACACTCCTGGTATGCTCACATTGCACAGCTAATAAATGTTCACAACACACCCCATGAGTATCATCTTTGTGCACCAACTGATTTGTTACTTGCTGTCTATGGGAATATTGGTTTTGGAATATTTAATGGTTTAAGTACAAATTTTCTTGCATATTCTGTCCAAAGCCATTTTATTCTTGCCATCAAGAATTAGTTTTTTAATGGAAAAGCTGAAGAAATTGAACCAACTCTTATTAATATTAAGTTCTTTGATGTACATTTTTTGTTTGTCCAGAATGTCTAATTGAAAGAAGGATCAAAAGCAACTGAACTTGAGCAAATTGCCACTGTAAAACTGACTAATGTATCCAAGCCATCATCAGCTGACTGCCAGTCAGCTGTTGGTGACATCACTCAAAGATGCTGACATAACCCAGCTGGATGTACTGAATGACCCAAAGGTGTTAAGAATATTTATAATGGTTTGGTTAGTTCAGATTAGGTTAGGTTATGTTGGGTTAGGGCTACCAACCCTGTACAAGTATTCCTGGTGATGCCCTGGGGTCATGTCAGTGCACTCAGGTGGAATGTTTGGTTGTGTGTAGTGTGTGTATGTTTGGTTGACATAAACAGCTGACTGGCAGTCAGCTGATGACTTGGATGTATTGTTGATAGAAGAAGCTGTGGGGGGTAATACTTGAAGATTACAGTGGGGAAATAGGTACCTTGGTAGGTAGGGGAAGAGGGGGTATCTGAACACATTCCATTCCCAATACATCTAGCTTTGGATGCCTCCCATGTCATGTTCAGCACATAAATAACAAAAAGATGATTGTATTATAAATGAAGTACCTTTCTCTATTGAAATATGAAGGACAGGTTGCATAATCCTACAGATTTTTTTGTGTATGAAGGAAGTGAAACCTGCAGGCACCATTTTTAGGTTTACACGAGCAGTCAGTTTAAGAAAGCCCTAAGGAGATGGCTTCCATTGCAATTATGCAATTCAAATCACTTCCTTATAGTTTTCTTGCAACTTTTCAATGCAATTTTTTCTCAATTACACCAGCATTTTAGTGGCTACTAATCAAGATGTGAACTAATGCACTTCTCCAGAGATTGTATCCACAAAATGGTGTAAGTATTGGAGACTAAAGGGTGATGTGATTGAAATATATCAAATCATGAAAGGGTTAGATGATGTAAATGTGAATGATGCTCTTCTATTTAGTGTATCACATAGGGGCTATCAGTTCAGGTTGAACAAGTCAAGGTGTAGGACAGTTGAGTGTCAACAGGTTTTCAGTCAAAGGGTGGCTGGCCAATGAATTGCTTGATGATGTGGTGAGTTCCTCATTGAATGTATTTGAAAATAGGGTCAACATATTTTTAGTTTGAATAATCCTGTTTTGTGTTATAATTAGTGGTGGATGAGGCAATATTTATGCTAGTAGGTGTACAGGATGCAGGCCTCTTGAGGCAGGCATCGATGGAGTTGAAGTGTATAACATGTACAAGTAGCATGTACATGCCCACCATCATATATTGTGAGCATAGATATCTCTTGGCACAATCCAAGGTGGGATGGGGGGATTACTTGTGTTCTGAACTGTTATACAGTATTATTTGTTCATATAATTACATTGTCGTCATACTCATGACTATGAGTTTTGCGTTTGGTACAGTTTGGTCAATATATTTGGTGCTGCACAAAGTAAGCAAACATCATGCACTTTGTAGTATGCTATTTGCTAAAAATTGTGCTTGTGGGACTGAAGGGATATTCTGAATGACATGCATCCATGGCGAATGTTATCATCCTACTGTACTGGTTTATATCATACCTCTTGAGAAAAAAAATCAACATCACTGCACCAGCTGCCCTGAGACGTTGTCCGACCTGACACGACCCGACCTGGCGTGATCCGACCTGACCTGGCCCGGCCTGACCTGACCCGACCTGACTTCATCAGCTGCGGAGCATAGTGGACAACACTGAGCATGGCCACCGACGGCGGCCAGCTGGTTAACCTGATCTGACCTGACCCGACCTGACCCGACCTGACCTCAGCAGCTTCAGAGCATGGCAGATAACACGCTGAGCACGGCCACCGACGGCGACCACCTGGTCGACCTGACCTGACCCAACCTGACATCAGCAGCTGCAAACCATGGCAGACAACATGCTGAGCGCTGCCATCGATGGCGGCCAGATTGTCAAGATGGAGGTGGACTACAGTGCCACGTGCGACGAGAAGATCCCGGCTCTGAAGCGACTGGCGGCCGACGGACGGGTACAGGACGCCATCAACGGCCTGCTGGCGCTGGAGAAACAGACACGCACGGTCAGTCGACCCGTAATACGCGCACGCGATACATATCCTCGGGTCAAGTGGGGTGATATTTACTCCGTACGCAGCTCTCCCATGGTCCAGTCGGGACGGCCGGTGGATTTATTATCAAAAACCCGATTTTAACTATGTATGCCCCTCATTCATAGGCATGATACATAAGCTTTGCAACAAAATGGAATGTTACAGACGGTGCCCATGACATGACGCTTGGTATGGGTTCTAACCACATTTACATGATGGGGTGTTACGGGAACTACAGGTGTACTATGCCCAGAGCAGTCGACGCGCCTGGAAGCATAGGCGCACCGGAGGGGGGCCCGGGCCCCCATGAGACCAAAGTGCCCTTTTGGCCAAAAGTGCCCTTTTGACCGAAAAGTGCCCTCTTGGCCGAAATGTCCCAAATTTAGCACACAAAAAAATAACCTGCCTTATATGCTCCGCCTGTGCCAAAGGTGCCCTTTGGGCCCAAAACTGCCCTTTTGGCATAAAAATGACATTCCCCTGTGCCCTTTCCTGTCCTATGCAGCATGGAAAATTCACGCCCCCCACCCCCGGTCAACAAATCTTCCAGTGTGCCCCGGGCCGCAAAGTGCCCTTTTGGGGCCGGCCAAGTGCCCTTTTCGGTCCGGGCCCCCTCCCCATGGAAAAATCCTGGGTGCGCGCCTGCCTGGAAGCCCAATTAGCTAACTAATTACTATGTATGCCTGATCGATTATTGATTTTGCGATGTGTCGATCACCTTGTTCACGTGACGTTGGTAATCTCTCACGTCGGTTGGCAGCGGCCGAAAAGCAGCGGCGGGTGGTAGTCGAATTTACAACCGTTTCGGTTGCGAGACGAGCGTTCTGTCCCTGGACTGCTTACTATTCATATGCATGGTACAAATCGTGTTAGGGTACTGCCGTTTGACGTGCCATCAGCAGATTATATTTTTGTAGGCCCGCCCCTGATAGCACATCGTTTCGTGCTAATCTCCTCGGCTTCCACCGTTCACATCGAATAGTATCTAGGTTCCGTATAAAATCTGGTATGTCCATCATGGGGACGAATAGTCTAGGGGTAGGTTGCCTGTCTCACAATCGAAATATTGTGGGTTCGAGTCTTACCTGTCGCTACTCTACGCCCACAACCAATCGGCGTGAGAGATTGGCAACGCTATATGACTTAACGGTCGACGTGTCGTAAAACCAATAACCAGCGGAACATGGTGCCAGTTAGTCTCAACTCGTTCACAAACGTTCAGCATTGACATATCAGTTTGAGTCGACAACAACGGTGTGTGTGTCGTCAGTCGTGTGCACCGCTATCCTCACAGCGCTCCCTGGGCCTTGTCGTCAGTCGTGTGCACCGCTATCCTCACATCGCTCCCTGGGCCTTGTCGTCAGTCGTGTGCACCGCTATCCTCACAGCGCTCCCTGGGCCTTGTCGTCAGTCGTGTGCACCGCTATCCTCACAGCGCTCCCTGGGCCTTGTCAGTCGTGTGCACCGCTATCCTCACAGCGCTCCCTGGGCCTTGTCAGTCGTGTGCACCGCTATCCTCACAGCGCTCCCTGGGCCTTGTCGTCAGTCGTGTGCACCGCTATCCTCACAGCGCTCCCTGGGCCTTGTCAGTCGTGTGCACCGCTATCCTCACAGCGCTCCTTGGGCCTTGTCAGTCGTGTGCACCGCTATCCTCACAGCGCTCCCTGGGCCTTGTCAGTCGTGTGCACCGCTATCCTCACAGCGCTCCCTGGGCCTTGTCAGTCGTGTGCACCGCTATCCTCACAGCGCTCCCTGGGCCTTGTCGTCAGTCGTGTGCACCGCTATCCTCACAGCGCTCCCTGGGCCTTTCTCCACATGGAAGTGGGGATTTTCAAAGTGTGCTCAGTGCGGTATTTGCAGCAATGTGATCGGCGTCGGCCAGTCGAAGGTCGCCGACACACCTCGAATCGCTTATCGCACGGTTTGGCGCACATCCTGCACTGCTATCGGTGGAGCCGATGGCGTGACGTGGCGAGGCAGTGATTAATCGCAGCTATCTGGCCAACCAAGTTCTGTATGGATCATTCGGAAGTGGTCCATGCATTGGAAGTCGGCGGCAGTGTAGGGTGTTGCCAGCTTGCCTGAACTTTGTATTGTCATTTGACCCAGATTAGGTGGTCCGGCTGATGATGATTGTCAACTGCGGATGACATTTTGATGTCCTATTCCGTGCAGTGTTGGATTTTCACTTCTCGGTCTTTGATTCGGAGTCTATAATTTTTGGGCTTGTCAAAGCATGGGGTGTATAATCTTGAGAAGCACTATGTAATGAAGTGTATAATTTTCCACTTTGCCAAATTATGGGGAGTATATTGAAGCACCAAGTAATAGTGTATACATTTTATAAATAACGAAGTGTGTACATTTAAAAAAACATGTAGTGATGTTTCCTGTGTCGGCGGAACCTGAAATCGACGTCTCATGCTGAAATCGCGCCCTTCACACTGTGTCCTGAAATCGGCGTCTCATGTGTGAAGGGCGCGTGTCAATGCATCAGTTGTCTTCATTAAGGTGATACATTTAATGTTTGACGTAGTTCAACGTGGATGGTATTTTCTTTTTTCCTTTACACATTGACACAGAGCATCTGCAGCATCTCAAGATCAGCTGAACTTCCACTGACAGCATAATTATTTTTGCAGTATGTGAAAGGTGCCAAAATCGGATTAGCTTAAGGGTCAAGAGGCAGAATATATAGACGTCCACGAAGCAACCTTGAGTGTTTGAAGGCGGTGCGTGCGCCATGCCAATTATTCTTTCGAGGTAGAAAATAAATATTCCCTTTGGTGGCGTCAAATACCATGACGGTTGTCTCACAACGGTCGGCTGTGACTCATTGCTTTGCATTTTGATCGGTGTCATTCCGGAATATCACAACGAATATCCGTGCGAACGGATATAAATTCGGCATGGAGTTTTCATTTATGATTCATCACGTTTTGTAAAAGCTCATCTTGTTTAACTGGATGATGCAGAAAGCAGCACGATGCTGCACGCCAATGCCAGTTGAACGGCATTTATTTTTGTGTCTCAGAACACCGTTATTAATTTGTTCCTGAGTATATTTATTTTCCCGCCTGATCTCGATACAATTGCATTCCCAGCTAGACAACCGATATAGACTCTCATTGTCGCTGAGTAAAATAACCGAGCCTTTTCGTCCATCATCGCCTGGCCACAAATTTGAGGAAAGGGCGTGTTGCAGTACCCATGTCATAACCACGCCGGGAGTTGGGGGAGCCAGCGTAAGTGTTCTCAAGGGCTCAAGAAAGGCCTTTTAGCATCAAAGTATAGTACCATCCATGGAACATCACTACCATGGTCAGGGGTTTTTACCAGCGAGAGCTAGTTTGGTCAAGGCAGTTTTATTTACCGGTAAAAACCGATAAAAACTGGTATAAGGAGGCATGAGTTTGGTACCATGTTTACAATTCCTGTGACATTTTCAGCTCCTATTTTTCAAATTTATATGTACTATGAGAATAGTATGATACACGACAGTCTACCAAACATCCAAACAGGTCTTATCCATCTGAAACAGATTAAGGGAAGTATTTTCAGAACCTTCACCAACAAAAACCGGAAAGGCCAGATTTTGACACGTCGGTTTTTTTGCCAGTGGTAAAGTCAATAAAAGCACGTATTGTGGTTAAACCTGTCAGCCCTGCTAGCTGCAGTGGTCTGCGCGAGTGCCCGGCAGGCTGGGCTCGTGCGTCTAACTAGCGCTACCAACTGGAGGGCATCCCGCACCACCACCACACTGCTGGTGCCTGTCCGCCTTTTAGCGTCCATTTGGACAATGGACCAGCGACAATGTGGAGTGTGGGCGTGAAACGTATGCCGTGAGGTTTCTTGTGCATGATTCCAATATATTTAGGGCATGGCTCCCCTCAAACTATTAAAATGCATTGCACATGGGTCATGTTCATTCCAATTGTTCCTCAGTTCATTGGAAGGTGAAGCTGACCAAGGTATGATGCACGGTGGCCTATGTGTATGTGTGAGGGGGAAGGGGATTTTCCAGGTGTAAAGTCACCCACGTGTACGGTTGCTACTGAAGTGTTTATGTTGGGGACGAGTAGCTTAGGTGTAAGTTGCTCGTCTCACAATCGAAAGGTTGTGGGTTCGAATCTCACCTGTCGCTGCTCTTCGCCCGCGACCAATCGGCGTCAAAGGTTGGCAACGCTACATGACTCAACGGTCGGTGTGTCGTAGAACCAATAACCGACCAACCAACAGTGTATATTTTGCTGCAGTCTGATTATTTCGGCCGCACCACTGGCAGCTATATCGGGCTGTGTCGTTACTGAATTACTTAGTCGGAAAATGTGACCGGCGACCTGGCGATGTGACCAAATGACGCGACTGGGTGGCGTGGCCGGTGACCAGATGATGTGACCAGATGACGTGGCCGGTGGTTGGATCACATGTCCTGGTGACGTGACCGGTGACGTGATGATGTGACCGGGTGACGTAACTGGTGATGTGATGTGACCGGATCACGTAACCGGTGACCTGGTGACGTGACCTTGTACCGTGACCAGTGACCTGGTGACGTGACCGCCGCCGCCGGCCGCCGTGTGCGACAGGGTGCCGACATGCACTCGACAAGTCGCGTGCTGGTGGCCATCGTGCAGGTGTGCCACGACGCCGGCGACCACCAGCTGCTCAACGAGAGCATCATCACGCTCACCAAGCGGCGCAGCCAGCTCAAGCAGAGCGTCGCCAAGATGGTGCAGGTGCGCGGTGGGCCGTGTGCAGTCAGTAGGGGGAAATAATCCATCCAGGGCACTGTGTGACCTATGCAATCGACGCGCCCTTCAACTACAATATCTCACTAACTACAAGTCCATCCGGAGCGCTCCTCCGGGGCGCGTGCTGTTTGTGGGTGTTGTGTGCAGTGCGTGACTGTAGCGACGTGTCAGAGCACCACTCTGAAGGGTTCGCGTGATGACACGGGGTTGGGCTTGGGAATGGGATGGTCTCGGTGAGGATGGTAGGGCCTAGGCAGTGCTGGTGCATATGTAAAGCGCTGCGATGTGCCGTCCACGTGATGCAGGGACGGCTGGAAGGCTGCGGGAATAGTTTGAAGGCTGCGGGGACAGCTGGAAGGCTGGAAGGCTGCAGGGACAGTTGGAAGGCTGCAGGGATAGTTGCAATGCTGCAGGAACAGCTGGAGGGCTGCTGGGATAGCTGGAAGGCTGCGGGGACAGCTGGAAGGCTGCAGGGATAGTTGGAATGCTGCAGGGATAGTTGGAAGGCTGCAGGGACAGCGGAAGGCCGGACAGCGGATGCCAGGGATAGTGCTGAAGGCTGCAGGGACAGCTGGAGCAGGGCGCGGGGCGGATGGTGGAGGCTGCGTGGAAGGCTGGAAGGCTGCGGGGACAGCTGGAAGGCTGCAGGGATAGTTGGAAGGCTGCAGGGACAGTTGGAAGGCTGGAAGGCTGCGGGGACAGCTGGAAGGCTGCAGGGATAGTTGGAAGGCTGCAGGGACAGCTGGAAGGCTGCAGTGAGGTGGTGCGAGTCTGGTCAGGATGTTCGAGGTGTAAATTTTGTTAAAGGTGTAAAGTAAGTAGGGTGTAATGCTGTGTAAAGTTTGTGTGTGTCAAGGTGTAAAGTGTAGACGTACGTTGCAAAGTGTTGGTGTGGGTTGATGTGGACCGGATAAGGACGGGTGAGCCGAACTTGGGACGGCGATCTGCTGGTTGAGGATAGCGGCTGTGTGGTTTAGGTGTGGGGCAGCGGTGTGTGGGGGGGGCAGCTGTGTGTGTGTATGTGAGGCAGCTGTGTGTGTGCGTGTGGGGCAGCTGTGTGTGTGTGCGTGAGTTCGCGAGTGTGTGTGTTCGCACACGTGACCGCATTCAACTGCAATAGTTGACATACGTGTCGTTTGATTTGATTGACACTGGTTTGATATTAATTTCCAAAAATGTTTTGTTCGCATGGCGATTTGTCATATTTTAACGTCAAGCTTCCTGGCTACATGGTCGGCTTCGTTGGACTTGATGATCGTTTTTGACATGCTGCCTTGACAGCTTCTATTCTGCCAAAAGGAGAATTTCAGTACTTGTTTGTATGGCTGCTGATATGACACTGGGTGAAATTTAACCCACTTGGGTTGGCGCATCCTAAGATCCCAATAATCGTCGACCCTACGACACTAGAGGTACCTTATGGGCGCTAAGTGGCCTCTGCAGTCGATGCGCCCTAAAGCCCAAATATCTACCTAACTAAAGTGACCCTGACATTACCTCATCTGACCCGGTGACCGGCGTCTATGGCACCGAAGCGACCCTGACACCACCTCTTCCGACCCGGTGACCTGCAGGAGGCGTGCACGTACGTCGACTCCACCACAGACAAGGAGAAGAAACTCAAGCTGATCGACACGCTGCGGACCGTCACCGAGGGCAAGGTCGGTGGTATCGCCTGAAGGCACGGATCAGGCCGTCCGGCCGTCATTGTGTTCTGTGGCTCTGATGACAGCGATAGGCACCGGGGGCTCCGGCACGTCACCGCGGCCTCTGACGGCAGCGACAGAGTGACGTCACCAGGGGCTCCGGCACGTCACCGCGTCCTCTGACGGCAGCGACAGAGTGACGTCACCGCGGCCTCTGACGGCAGCGACAGAGTGACGTCACCAGGGGCTCCGGCACGTCACCGCGGCCTCTGACGGGAGCGACAGAGTGACGTCACCGGGGGCTCCGGCACGTCACCGCGGCCTCTGACGGCAGCGACAGAGTGACGTCACCAGGGGTTCGGGCAAGACCGCTGTGGCGTTTGTTTAATGTCATGGAAACGGGGTATGTCCTGTTGTGTTCTGGCCACTCTGGTATAGCTATCAGGGAACTCAGACACAGGCACAGTCGGTTTTATTAGTGACGATTATTCGGCTCCTCGGCGATGGTCCGTGCTGTGATGTACCGCGGGTGCGTAAGCTAGTTGTATTATTGAGTTATGCAAGTGTCTGAAGCTTTGTTATAGTTTTGTTTCTGCGATTGGGGTACGTAAAGCAGTCGAATTTATCATCGTGTTGCTTGACGAATTATAGGCACTGCACAGCCCGAACATTGAACACGTTCTGTGTTTTCGGATGGCGTCGTTTGAGGGTGCATTGTCATTGTCTGCAGATATATGTGGAGATCGAGCGGGCTCGACTGACTCACAAGTTGGCGATGATAAAAGAGGCTGACGGCGACATCGTCGGCGCCGCTAACATCCTGCAGGATATGCAGGTCGAGACGTACGGCAGCATGGAGAGGATGGAGAAGGTGAGCAAGACGATGCGGTGCTAAAGTAATGGTGTTTCGTTAGGTGTGAGGTGTCGAAACGATTACAGTAGGATGTCGAAATTCGCCATGGAAGCGATGTTCGTTAGCCTAGCTGATAAGTTCTTCAAACACAATTTTGATCCAGCAGCGCACTCATACGTGCACCTTTTTCCTTTGTTTTCTGATGCCTAATTTCAGGGTAACTATTTTGGCGACAATAATGAAAAAACCTATCCTAATCGACTGATATTGTGTAACGAACCACATCGTGGGTAATCCTTGATTTGTGCCAATAAACGTTCGTGCATCACAATCTGCAATGGCAAGTATCAGCATGCTGCTTATCAACAAGATACTGTTAGAAGTTGGATTAGAAGACATCATAGCGACTCATCACGAAGCACGATGTCGATACTCCATTGGGAAGGATGTAAATTCCGTGTTCAGTGGTATTTTTTAAAACCGTATTTCACGAATAGTCTATCACTGGGGCGACGTAGGCCGCCTGTGGACGGAGTGACGCGAGTTGGCTGTTGTGCCTCGCGGAGTGGCTCAAAGGTGGCTGGATGGCTGCCGGACAAACGGCAGCCGCTTGTTCCTCAAACTAAGCAAGCATCTGATGGGCGCGAATGCTCAAAACTGGTCGGTGCGCCCTAAAGCCGAGATAACTAGCAACTAACTCGTTATCTAGCATATAAATGTATGCTGTTTCCGGATGTATGCATTGTTGCCAGTGATCGGCTGGTGTTGCTAGGACTAGTTTTGAAGCTGTTTCCTGCAGCTGAGCCGAGCTGGCCCTCCCCTCCATGTCACGACTGTCACAGGACGTCGGTTGGCTGTTGGTTGGACGACGGGTCGGCCGTTGGCTCATAGAAAACTTCGCCGGCCTCTCACGCCGATTGGTCGCGCGCGAAGAGTGGCGACAGGTGATACTCGAACCCAGAAACTTTTGGTTGGGAGACAGGTATTTACCCCCCCGTCCCCTGTCACCAGTCGTTCGGCGCCACCGATGGGGGGGCGGCGGCTGTGTTAGCTAAAGTGAGACATCTGACTACGGTCCGCTACTCGTGCCTCCGGCTGGTCGGTGGTGAGGGTGTGGTTCAGCGGCGGGTGGCAGTGTTGTGGCGCTGTTGGGTGGTGCTGGCCGAAGTGAGACGACACCTGACTTTACGGTCCGCCACTCGTGCCTCGGCAGGTGACGCTGATTCTGGAGCAGATGCGACTGTGTCTGCTCAAGAAGGACTACATCCGCACGCAGATCATCGCCAAGAAGATCAGCATCAAGTTCTTCGACACGCCCAAGACGGCCGAGCTCAAGATGAAGTACTACCGGTCAGTAGTTGTCAGTAGTTGACAGTAGTTGTCGGCTGACGGTTATTGTATTTCAGTATCGGTTGTAGCTGCATGACCGACGCAGTCGATGCGCCCTTAATCTCAAATAACTAAAAGTATCGGTTGTAGCATTCATTCAGTGCTCGCCTATTATCGCTAATGCGCCCTACCCTCCCCATTATCGTTACGCCTCATAATCTTCGCTGCGCGATTTTATTCACCCTTATACATTTGCATTGAAAGCAGCATATGACGAAGACCATAATTTAACCAGTAGTGGTTAATTTTTTTTTTGATGGCCAATGGTAACATGCTCTTTCCTAAGCTGATAGCATCAGCTGAATTCGCGTATGCTGAATTTCATCTGAATATGCATATCTATGTCATGCAAAACAAGATATGTATTTTCGAATGTTCAAATGATTCAGTGAATACTAAAAATTACTTACTAGTAAGGTTTCTCAGTTTTAATAACTCGGTACACAATGCGCTCGTCTCGTACTTGCGCGACACAATTGGATATATTCGTGTATAAATATGTGTGCGGGATACATCTCATATTTGCACGTAGACATTTCAGGTATGAGTTTTAGTACCCTCGCACGTCAGCACCTGCCCAGGGGAACGCCTGCGGAGTTGGTGGGCTAGAGGCAACTGTGAGCGCATCCGGACCGGGAAACTTCAATACCACTCGATGCGTCCGACGTTGATGTTTCCAACGCTGATGTTTCCAGTGTTGTTGCGATCACCATGAACCAAGTCCCGATCGATTTCGAAGGCTCTGTACCTACATTTCTGCATACGCTTGCCGTACAACTACCAAGCCGCTGGTGCGCCCAAGTGCCCAAATACTCGGCGTACTTGTAAATAACAAAATTACCCTGTGATGACAGTACCTGGTGTGTTGTGTTTCAGGTCGATGATTGAACTGGACCAGAACATTGGCACAAATCTATCGATCTGTAAACACTACATGGCAATCTACAACACACCTAATGTACAAGGTATGGCATAGAGTTATTGATGTGTAATGCGTATTGTGGAGTATGATCATGCATAAAATATAGTGAAGAACAACAATTGCATGAATGGCCGTACCACAGTGGATATTGATTAACTGGTTGTTAGCTTTACGACTCGTCGGCTGTCTTAGTCATGTAGCGTCGCCAATCTCATGCCGATTGTTCGTGGAGGAGGAGCCACCGTGGTATGCGAAGCATGGGGTCGTAGTTCCGCACACGGGAGTGGTGCGGACCCATAGTTCCGCACACGGGAGCGATGCAGACCCATAGTTCCTCTCACGGAAGCGGTGCGGACTTGTAGCTTCTCACACGGGAGCGGTGCGGACCCGTAGTTCCTCACACGGGAGCGATGCGGACCCGTAGCTCCTCACACTACGGTGCGGACCCGTAGCTCCTCACACGGGAGCGGTGCGGACCCGTAGCTCCTCACACGGGAGCGGTGCGGACCCGTAGCTCCTCACACGGGAGCGGTGCGGACCCGTAGTTAGGCACACGCGGATGCTGTGCTGCCGTACCAGGTTCCAGTCAGCCGTCTGCTGACGTCGGCTCCGTTCGCAGAGGACGAGAAGGAGAAGACGAAGGCGCTGCGGCACGTGGTGCTGTACCTCGTGCTGGCCACCTACGACAACGAACAGTCGGATATCACGCACCGCATCCTGCGCGACAAGACGCTGGAGCTCACGCCGGCCTACAAGTGGGTGACGAGGGGGGTGCGGGGCCAGTTTCCTGGTGCTGTGCCGGCCTACAAGTGGGTGACGAGGGGGGCAGTTTCCTAGTGCTGTGCCGGCCTACAAGTGGGTGACGAATACTGGTAGGTGCTCGGGGGCAGCGTCCTGGTGCTGTGCCAGCCTACAAGTTGGTGACGAACGGGGGTGGGTGTGGGGCCGGTTTCCTGGTGCTGTGCCGGCCTACAAGTGGGTGACGAGGGGGGGCAGTTTCCTAGTGCTGTGCCAGCCTACAAGTTGGTGACGAACGGGGGTGGGTGTGGGGCCGGTTTCCTGGTGCTATACCAGCCTACAAGTGGGTGACGAATGGGGGTGGGGGTGCGGGGCCAGTTTCCTGGTGCTGTGCTGGCCTACGAGTGGGTAACGAGTGGGGGTGGGTGTGCGGGGGCAGCGTTCTGGTGCTATGCCAGCCCACAAGTGGGTGACGAGTGGGGGTGGGTGTGCGGGGCCTGATGACTGCACATTGTGCAGTCATGCATACGACTGCTAAATAATGTAAAGTGCATGTGAGTGAAGTGAAAGGCATTCCGCTTTTTAATCCTTAAGTGGCAATCCTTTATTTTCTTCTAATCTTTCACTATTCCCAAGCAACATCGTCCTTCATCCACACAGTTAATGGTGAAGCAATTTTAGGACGCTGTTCCTGGTGCTGTGCTGGCCTACGAGTGGGTGACGAATGGGGGTGGGTGTGTGGGGCCAGTTTCCTGGTGCTATGCTGGCCTACGAATTGGTAACGAGTGGGGGTGGGTGTGCGGAGGCAGCGTTCTGGTGCTATGCCAGCCCACAAGTGGGTGACGAATGGGGGGGGTGCAGGGCCAGTTTCCTGGTGCTGTGCTGGCCTACGAGTGCGGGTGGCTGTTCGGGAGCCAGAGTCATAGGACTGGAACACTGGTGACTGCTGGATGCTGTGAAGTTTCGGGGCGGTCGAATCAAGGAATCGAAGCAATAATCCCAGGAGGGAAGATGTGCTGGTCTGTAATGGGTAGGTTCGGTGTAGCTGTGATGTTTGGATTTCATGATGCTGGTTGTTGGGGCACTATGCTGCGCTTTCTACTATGGCCCGATGGCGTCCGGAGACGCTGCTGGTCTCGTGCCCACGTGCGATGACACAAGCTCGGTGTGTGTGGTCTGTAGGATGCCTAGGACACGGTCCGGTGGTGTCCGGAGACGCTGCTGGTCTCGTGCCCACGTGCGATGACACAAGCTCGGTGTGTGTGGTCTGTAGGATGCCTCCTGACACGGTCCGGTGGTGTCCGGAAACGCTGCTGGTCTCGTGCCCACGTGCGATGACACAAGCTCGGTGTGTGTGGTCTGTAGGATGCCTCCTGACACGGTCTGGGGGTGTCCGGAGACGCTGCTGGTCTCGTGCCCACGTGCGATGACACAAGCTCGGTGTGTGTGGTCTGTAGGATGCCTCCTGACACGGTCTGGTGGTGTCCGGAGACGCTGCTGGTCTCGTGCCCACGTGCGATGACACAACCTCGGTGTGTGTGGTCTGTAGGATGCCTCCTGACACGGTCCGGTGGTGTCCGGAGACGCTGCTGGTCTCGTGCCCACGCGCGATGACACAACCTCGGTGTGTGTGGTCTGTAGAATGCCTCCTGACACGGTCTGGGGGTGTCCGGAGACGCTGCTGGTCTCGTGCCCACGCGCGATGACACAACCTCGGTGTGTGTGGTCTGTAGAATGCCTCCTGACACGGTCTGGGGGTGTCCGGAGACGCTGCTGGTCTCGTGCCCACATACAATGACACCGGCTCAGTGCATGGGCGCATGCTTAACGCTCCACACACTGGCCATTTCACAATGCCATTCAATGAAATTTGTCTTGCTTTCTTTTCTTCGATTTCAACTGCCCAGCCTTCAAGCTTGAAGGCAAACAGCACTCACTGGTGAGCCGAACGTTTTTGTTCCCGATTATCGTGCATTATCCTGGGTTGGATGTTGTAGGTTGTTTGTATCGCGTGCTTTGACTTTGAGTGACTCGTCTCCTGTGATCTGCCGCCCGCCGATTCATCGGTTACTGCTCTCTGTGACATGATGCCGAGCTGATCCTCAGAACTTCACTACGCCGTGGTGATTCTTCGTGCCGCGCTGATTTGGCTACGCCAGCTCTCTCCCCTCCTCCATTGTCAGCTCTTCGTTGAGCTGTTTGGGCTGGTCACCAGGGGTGGGTTTGTCGGTTGGGCTGCTCTAACGTCGTTCACTCCGTCCCTTTCCGAGCGGATCGTTCGTGGAGCTGCGAACTGAGGACGAGTTGATCCGCTGGGGTTACAGAGTCGCTCGCACCGTCCCTCTCTCGGCAGGTCATTTGTGGAGCTGTTCACCAACGCCGAGCTGATCCGCTGGGCGGCGTTGGTGGATATGTACGAGGCGGTGTTGCGTCGGGGCACCGCCGACCAGCCGGCCACCGACGTGTTCGCCGACACGGAGGCGGGCAGGGAGCGCTGGGAGCAGCTGAAGAAGCGCTGTGTCGAGCACGTGAGTCGGAGCCACGTGCCGAGGAGTCGGGAGTGCGAGAGAAGCAGACAGACACAGGGCACGCTATATGACCAACGCAGTCGACGCGCCCCTAAACCCAAATAACCAACCAACGGACACAGACAGGCGGACAGATAGACATACACAGGCAGGCGGACAGACAGGTAGGCAGACATGCAAACACAGCCTTTATGTACCGGAGGTGGTTGTTTTGGTCAGTTGTGGTCGTGGCGGGGGCTGGGGTGGTTGTTGTACGTCGGAGGCGATTGTGATGGATGGGAGATGGTTATTACAGCTGGAACATAATCGTTCTATCGTTGTAGGTAGGCAGGCATGCAGACAGGCATGCCTGCCTTTGGGTACCGGAGGTGGTTGTTTTGGCTTGTTTGGTTATTACAGCTGGAACATTATCGTTTCGAGCAGGAAATATTGTGGGTGGGAGGGGGCTGTTATAGGTTGTTGGTGGGAGAGGGCTGTTACAGTTTGTGGGTAGAATAATATAGCTGTTGCAGGCTGTCATTGGGAGGTGCCTGTTCCAAGTTGTTGAATCCACTCATTCTACATCCCAAAATATCAAGCTGCAACAGTATCTGAACCCCATGCCTCCATTAACTCGGTTGATCATTGTCGAATGCTTTGTTCCTTGTGGCGCGGCGATGCTACCACCTACGAGCCAGCTGATGAACTACCGATCAAGTAGCTGCATACATCCGAGTGTTGTGGCAAGACGACTAGAGTGCTGGAAGTGAAAGCGAAACATGTCTATAACACCAACGCACCGGCAAATCAGATAATCAGATAGGTGTTTAGGAAGGAACGCATTGTATGAAACTTATGGCGCGAAGCGTGGCAAATGTCGTCAACCTTGATAACTAAGGGAGAACACAAATTAGATTGTAAAGACAAGATGGTATATTTAAAGTTGGCATGTAAAAACGCATCCAACTACGTCCGGAAATCGAAGATCTGAAACCAAAAACGCAATAAATGGTCACCCTAGACTGAGCATGTGGTACCTGTTTCGTTCTCGCCATGCGGGTCCATGATCTGGATGAGTATAAGCGCATATGTGCGTATATTGAAGGTAGCGAGTGTTCAGGAGGGCGGCCGGAGCAAGACGACAGTTTCTTGTTGGATCTACTTGTATGCACTCTGCCGGTGCTCTTCCACCTGTTGGAAAGCCCGTTTGGCCTGTCACGCGCGTTCTTGCCACATTTTGAATCGTCTGTGTGTTCGCCACGAAGACTAGTCCCGATTGGCGCAACGATGGCCATGCTGTACAGCTAACGGCCGACGTCCGTGGTCGGCAGACGGCACCGTGTGAGCCTCGTCGTTTGGCTACGATCAGGCCAGCCATGTCTCTGTTGTGTCACAGGGCTTCGGTGTGGATTGGTCTCCACAAGGACGTACGTCACTTCCTGTTATGAAGCATGGTGCCCGGCGCCGAACATAGGCGTGTGTTGCACATAGCGTAGCATTGACGTGATGTGTGGCACAGCAGAACATTGACGTCATGTCGAGGTATTGCCGTCGTCTGACTGCAGATAATTAAATTTGCCATTTACTTTACTTACCGTTGACTTTATTTATTTATCGCCGACCTTACCGCTGACTGCCGTTGCAGAACATTGACGTCATGTCGAGGTACTACCGTCGTCTGACTCTGGCGCGGATGGCTCAGCTGCTGGAGCTGACGGAGGGCGAGACGGAGGAGTTTCTCTCGCAGATGGTGGTCAGCGGCGCGGTGCAGGCCAAGACGGACCGGCTGGAGGGCATCGTGTCCTTCATCAAGGTCAGTGACAGACTGCAGTGTGTTGTGTCCTTAATCAGGGTCAGTGACACTGCAATGTGCTATATGATCAACATGGTCGATGCGCCCTAGAGCCACAGACTGCAATGTGTCGTGTCCCTCATCAGGGTCAGTGACAGACCGCAGTGTGTCATGTCCTCCATCAGGGTCAGTGACAGACCGCAGTGTGTCATGTCCTCTATCAGGGTCAGTGACAGACTGCAGTGTGTCATGTCCTCCATCAGGGTCAGTGACAGACTGCAGTGTGTCATGTCCTCCATCAGGGTCAGTGACAGACTGCAAGGTGTCGTCCCTAATCAGGGTCAGTGACAGACTGCAGTGTGTCATGTCCTCCATCAGGGTCAGTGACAGACTGCAGTGTGTCATGTCCTCCATCAGAGTCAGTGACAGACTGCAGGGTGTCGTCCTTAATCAGGGTCAGTGACAGACTGCAGTGTGTTGTATCCTCCATCAGGGTCAATGACGGACTGCAGTGTGTCTTGTCCTCCATCAGGATCAGTGACAGACTGCAGTGTGTTGTGTCCTCCATCAGGGGGATGACGACACACTGCAATCTGTCACTGACGTGTACTTCATCAAAGGTGTTAGCATCCTTCATCAAGGTTGGTGACGGGCTCGAATTTGTCGGTGTCATTCCCCGAGGTCGGTCGCAAACTCGGGGACGACGTCTTCCTCATCACGTCCAGTAGCAGGCTTGAAGGAATTTAATTAATAGCAGTGTCAGCTTTGAAAACGTGAAGGTCAGCGGCCGCCTCTTTTACTCACCAACGCCAATGGCAGGCTTGAGGGTTTTGGCGTGTTTCATCACACCCTGCACGTCGCTTCATGTGGTCTTCTCGGTGCGGTATCGTGCATGAAGGTCGGCGCCGCACGGAGACTCGAGGGTGTCGTGTTATTCACCCCGGTCAGTGGTGGTATTTCTCAGGGATGTCGTTAGCGTAGTGCGAGCGTGAGGTTGCGATCGGCAACACGCCTGGACGGTCGTGTTCCCCTGAGTGTGCAGCATCAGCATGGTCACCGATGTCGGAGTGGAGTCGCGCCAGGACATTGAACCACCACACTGCCGGCTGGGTGGAGACAGCCGGCCGTGTCGGCCCGTCGCCGCCCCCCCCCCCCCCACTCTTGGCAGCGGGCGCCGCGCCCGGCTCGCTCCGGACGGTCGCTTCCGGAGCACTTCCGGTGCACGTCCGGTGCGCCGGGTACTGGGTGACATTGCGGGCCGGACGGGCCGATGGCCGGGACTCTGTGGTCAGACACGTCTGCTGGGCAGATACCGTCGGGTACTGGGTGACATTGTGGGACTGACGTGTCGAGGGCCTAGATATGCCGGCCCGTGTTGTGCGGTGATATATGTCGGCCAGTGTTGTAGTGATAGCGGGTGACTGACTAGTGGGTGGGGATGTGGAGATGTGGAGGTGAACACCATGCGGTTAGTTAGGCTTCTCGGCACGAGTGAAGTAACTGAACCAAACAATATGCGGGCTGCACTTGTGCTCCAATCACATATTTCCGTTAACATGGATGGAACGTGACGTTGAATGCTGAATTAACATCGCTGTCCCAGACGTTTCGGTATCGTGTAACCTGACGTATAGTTAGGCGCCTTCATTCCTCGTTTCTGACGGTGTCGTGTCTGTGTCTTCCAGTTACATCCTCACTATCACGGGCAGTACACCCACATCTCGTGCACCCACATCTCGTACACCCACATCTCGTGCACCCACATCTCGTACACCTACATCTCGTAATGGGATTCCCAGTGATGTGACTACCCTTAATGTGATGGTGTGTACAATGAAAGCTATTAATAGTGTAGGCATAGGTGCTTCCAGAAACGACGAGAAAGGCGCCTTTCTACGTACCGATGCGTTGTAGTGTTTAAGGGAACAACAGTGCTTAGGTGTATCCAATGGCTACTGTAACCTGATCCTGAAATTAGTTCAAATAATGTACAAGAAAGATTAGTTGCAATAAATTTGTGTATTTCGCCCACAGTTAGTTGGGTTCTTCAGTTGTATCAACCAGTTCTCCCTTAGCGTAACTGGACTGTCTTATGCATTCTTGCGACCATTTTTTAGGGCTATTGGTTTTTACGACACGTCGACCGTTGAGTCATGTAGCGTCGCCAATCTCACGCCGATTGGTCACGGGCGAAGAGTAGTGTCAGGTGAGACTCGAACCCACAATCTTTCGATTGTGAGAGGGGCAACTTACCCCTAGACCATTCGACCATTTTCCTAGTGTACGGTTGAAGTTGACATGTAATTCATCCGTTCTTCGTGTTATGTAGCTTCCAGCTGAAATTTATGGAAATTTAACAGGCACTTTAAATGGTACGGCGAGTTTTGACATCCTGTTTTTTTTCGACATCACGTACCACGAACAAAAAAAAATCAGCACTATTCTGTCAAAGCTTGCTTCACAAAGCGTGCGACACCCTGGGCTGTCTGGGGTCACGTTTTGCAACAGACGTAGCTTGCGAGACTCGCCCGCGATCGTGTGCATCATGCAACGCATGCACTTCCTAGTATTGGTTCATATCTAATATCAACACTTTCGTCTGGCTCCATCCATGCTTCCCTCAAACATGTAGACGCCACTGGACGTCTCTAAGAATAGATAACGTGCTGTTTTTTTTTAACGACGCGTTTTGGTGCGCTGGCCACATGGCGTCGTCTATCTGTCGCGCCGCGTGGTCGCGGAACCGGTTAGTCGCGCCACGTGGTCGCGGAACCGGTTAGTCGCGCCACGTGGTCGCGGAACCGGTTAGACGCACCGCGTGGTCGCGGAACCGGTTAGTCGCGCCACGTGGTCGCGGAACCGGTTAGTCGCGCCGCGTGGTCGCGGAACCGGTTAGTCGCGCCACGTGGTCGCGGAACCGGTTAGTTGCGCCACGTGGTCGCGGAACCGGTTAGTCGCGCCACGTGGTCGCGGAACCGGTTAGTCGCGCCACGTGGTCGCGGAACCGGTTAGTCGCGCCACGTGGTCGCGGAACCGGTTAGTCGCGCCGCGTGGTCGCGGAACCGGTTAGTTGCGCCACGTGGTCGCGGAACCGGTTAGTCGCGCCCCGTGGTCGCGGAACCGGTTCGTCGCGCCACGTGGTCGCGGAACCGGTTAGTCGCGCCACGTGGTCGCGGAACCGGTTAGTCGCGCCACGTGGTCGCGGAACCGGTTAGTCGCGCCGCGTGGTCGCGGAACTATTTAGTCGCGTCGCGTGGTCGCGCAACTTCGGTGCCGACCGACGATCGCGGTGGCTTGTTCGCTACCAAAGCCGCGTGCGTGACAATCGCTTCGTCTGTTCGTAGTCACTGCGGCGTGTGTGTGTTCAGTGTAACCGGTCCAGCGTGGCTCCAGTCGGTCGCCTCTGTCCGTGATGCCTTTCATTCGTGTATTACGCGTTCCTTTCGCTGACCCCCGCACCCCGATCTCTTTTCGACTTTTCCGACTTTTCGACTTCCTGCTTTTCCCAGCCTGTCCACCGTCTCTCGTTGCTGACCGCTTATCAGTGAGTGGTGTTTTCCGTCCCGCGCCACTGTACCTACCGTCCCGCGTCACTGTACCTGCCGTCCCACGTCACTGTACCTACCGTCCCGCGTCACTGTACCTACCGTCCCGCGTCACTGTACCTGCCGTCCCGCGTCACTGTACCTACCGTCCCGCGTCACTGTACCTGCCGTCCCACGTCACTGTGCCTCCCCGTGCTGCTCCACTGTACCTGCCGTCCCACGTCACTGTGCCTCCCCGTGCTGCTCCACTGTACCTGCCGTCCCACGTCACTGTACCTCCCCGTGCTGCGCCACTGTACCTGCCGTCCCACGTCACTGTACCTCCCCGTGCTGCGCCACTGTACCTGCCGTCCCACGTCACTGTACCTCCCCGTGCTGCTCCACTGTACCTGCCGTCCCACGTCACTGTACCTCCCCGTGCTGCTCCACTGTACCTGCCGTCCGATGTCACTGTACCTCCCCGTCCTGCTCCACTGTACCTGCCGTCCCACGTCACTGTGCCTCCCCGTGCTGCGCCACTGTACCTACTGTTCCGCGTCACTGTACCCATAGGCGCACCGGAGGGGGAGGGGAGGGACAGGGGGCCCGGGCCCCTCATGAGACCAAAGTGCCCTTTTGGCTAAAAGTGCCCTTTTGACCGAAAAGTGCCCTCTTGGCCGGAATGTCCTGAATTTAGCCCAAGAATCACCTGCCCTATGTGCCCCGCCCGTGCCAAAGGTGCCCTTTGGGCCCAAAATTTCCCTTTTGACCTAAAAATGGCATTCCCTGTGCCCTTTCTTGTCCTGTGCGGCATGGAAAATTCACGTCCCCCCCCGGTCAAACCTTTCAGTGTGCCCCGGGCCGCAAAGTGCCTTTTTGGAGCCCCCAAGTGCCCTTTTCGGTCCGCCCCCCCCCCCCCCCCATGAAAAAATCCTGTGTGCGCGCCTGACTGTACCTACCGTCCCGCGTCACTGTACCTACTGTCCCGCGTCACTGTACCTAGCGTCCCACGTCACTGTACCTACCGTCCCGCGTCACTGTACCTACCGTCCCACGTCACTGTACCTACCGTCCCACGTCACTGTACCTACCGTCCCACGTCACTGTACCTGCCGTCCCACGTCACTGTACCTGCTGTCCCGCGTCACTGAACCTGCCGTCCCGCGTCACTGTACCTCCCCGTGCTCCTTCACTGTACCTACCGTCCCATGTCACTGTACCTACCTCCCGCGTCACTATATATTCTCGTGCCGGGTCACTATGACTTTTCCCCCACGCCCATTCCCGTATTATTGTTACTTCCTTCCCATGTCACTGCATGGGACTCCACATTTTCTGGTCGATGTCCTTTCCGATCACATTACTACCCCCCCTCACTTTCACCAACGTCCCATCCGCCACACTGACCCCATACTCGTTAACCTCTGATCTTCCCTGACCTCTGCCTCCCTCATCCCACATACACATCACGGGTGCTGCATGACCGATGTAGTCGATGCGCCCCTAATCGCCAATAACCAACCAACCACATACACATCCATCTTATTTGACACCCTGTGTACATCACTGACACTTCGTTTAGTCCGGTATGTCCAAGCTCATTTTGAGTTGGTTGTCATAATAAGACGTAACGACTTGCTATGCTTGCGTTGTTAGATGTTAGAGATACGCAAATGTACATATATAGTTTAGATGCACTTGTACGATCAAGCTGTGGCCTTCGCCGAGCCGCCCAATAACATTACAGAAGCAGGTCAGGTGCCTGTTATGTGTATCACATCATTAGGATGCAGTTTACGCTGACCAGTAGAGGGAACTAAAAGAAATATTTTACTCGGGATGCAAATAGTTCACGGATATTTGCCATTTTGGACCAAAATGTCAGACTTTAGATTCATTAATCTGTTCTGGCCTGGCGGCGTCATCATACCCTCTTGCTTGTTGTGACGTCGTACAGGTCCACCTCAGACCAAGGAGCCTACCGACATCCTGACACGTGCCGTACACGAACGCTTCAAACGAAGCAGCCCACTGACATACTGGCTTATTACGTCGTGCCCGCTCCTTCAGACCAGGGAGCCCGCCGACATGCTGATTGTGCGTACGGACATATTGGTACATCGTGCATCCCCACCTCAGACCAAGGAGCCGACCAACATGCTGGATTGTGACGCGCACGTTTTCCTCAGACCAAGGAGCCGACCGACATGCTCACCGAGTGGTCGTCAGGTATCTCATCGCTGATGATGCTCGTCACCAAGACCACCCACCTCATCAACAAGGAGGAGATGGTGCACAAGCACCTGCTGCCGGCCACCGACTGAAGCGGCTTCCCAGCGGCGGCCGCCGACTCTCCGCCGAGGCGCAGAGCCGGCCGAGACGCGCGGGCGTGTGGGCGACAGCGGGGCGTGACGGACCTGCGGCCCGCTGCCGAGACGCGCGGGCGTGGGGCGACAGCGGGGCGTGACGGACCTGCGGCCCGCTGCCGAGACGCGCGGGCGTGGGGCGACAGCGGGGCGTGACGGACCTGCGGCCCGCTGCCGAGACGCGCGGGCGTGGGGCGACAGCGTGGCGTGACGGACCTGCGGCCCGCTGCCGAGACGCGCGGGCGTGGGGCGACAGCGGGGCGTGACGGACCTGCGGCCCGCTGCCGAGACGCGCGGGCGTGGGGCGACAGCGGGGCGTGACGGACCTGCGGCCCGCTGCCGACCGACCCACATGCACCGGTGGAGCGTCGGACCGGGCTGGCCGCTCTAGACGGGCTGTGGTGTGGGCGCCAACCGCGGCTGCTCACACCTGAGCGGTGGTGAGCTCGCGCCTGAGTGGTGGGACTCGTACGCTACGGTCACCATCCGTGGTGAGCAGGGGTGGCGGGCGGGCCCGGAGTCTCAGACGCGTCTGGCTCGCCGTACGTCGGGGGATCGTTTCATCCACTCGTGTGCGGTGAGATCAAATACAAACATAGTGTCACTTGACGTGAGTGCTTCGAATACCGATCAATATATGTTGCTGAGGTCATGTTTGGTTCGCTTGTTTGTTTATTGGGTGGTTCATGACTCACTTTATGCACATTTACGGCTAATGGCGCCGCCCACACTGTTTCGCCGGCGGGCCGCGGGATTTGGTAACGTCCTGAGCGGCGCTAGTGTCGAACCCGGGACCTTTGGTACTCATAACCCGACACCCTAACCACTCGGCCATCCCCGCCCCGAGACCATGTTCCGAGTTGAATTTGGTACAAGATGAATATTCAGATCATCAGAATATGCCGTTGCATGGGTCAGTTCGTTATTTTTATTTGAAGACAAGACTACGTGTCGTGATGGGTGGGTGGTGAATATGCGCTTCTCCCAATGTCCACCATTGTTATTCATGTCCATCATATTTTCGTCCGCTATTTCGCATGTAAGAAGGAATAGATAGTAGTATGTGTTGCGTTTCGCGTCAGTATTGTTAATGGCAAGCTTAAGCAATACTTTCGTCCCAGAAAATATCTTAGTCGCTTTCTACTATACCCCATGGGTGCGTGGGGGGAAATGAGAAAATCGATGGACATTGTGGATCATATGCAGCTTCCATCGTGCTGCAAATAAGTGCTCACTTGATGCAATTTGTCACTTCTGAAATGCATACAACTATTTACAATGCCAAGGAGTGAAGCAAGAGGAAGGAAACCGAGAGATAGAGAGAGAGCCCGATCCGCTCAGGTAGTGTACCGTGGCTTCCGGGTCGTCCATCAGTACCGCTGTCGTTTGCAGGTGATGATCGGAGCGATGGTCGGGTCGGCGGCAGGTCACAGATGAGATGTTACGCAGATGTGTACCTCGTCTGGCTAGGAGAGTGCATTGCGTTTTTTGTTGTTGTGTTGTCCAGGATGTTCAGTTTTGGCGTAATGTTTCTCCAGCAGCGTCGGGTGTTGCCGTTCTCTCAGGAGCGGCGACATCCGGTACTGCCGGGTCGGGTGACCGATACTGGTGTTGTTGGTTGGTTATTGGTTTACGACACATCGACCGTTCAGTCATGTGGCGTCGCCAATCTCTCACGCCGATTGGTCGCGGGCGAAGAGTAGCGACAGGTGAGACTCGAACCCACAACCTTTCGATTGTGAGACGAGCAACTTACCCCTAGGCCACTCGTCCCCGACCGATACTGGTGGCTGTGGTGCCGCCACGGCAGCCAGCCGATGGCCAGGTGCAGCTGAGCATGTGCGACCCGCGGCCATCGCGACCGACTCCCGCTGTAATTATACCGTCACTTTTTCGTTCCATTATTCACTTTCATGCTGTCCATGGTCCATGGTCCCGTTTGGAAGGTGTCATTTCATTACTTTTTTTCGTGGTCCAGTGCGCATGCAGCCTAATGTGTTGTCCTGTTTATGCTCCGGTTTACTTTTTTGCCCTATTTTTTCTTCTCAAGCGTATTTCCACTATTATTGCAAATGCCTTCGCTGACGTGAGAAATATACGTCGGAGTACCCATGTGTATTCGGGAAAACTTTGTTCTGAGCCGGAGTCGGGCTAGATATACCTGGCACCATCCAAAGGGTCGGAAGTCTGCACCCAGGAAGCGATTTTTGTACTCGAATGATCGTCATTCTGGGTATGTGAGAATGCATACATACATGAATCCAAATGTCAGGATATGCATAAACACTCAGGCTATGTGAGCGTACATACATACAAGACTCCAGATGTCAGGATACATGTAAATATTCATGGTACGTGAGCATGTATGCATGCATGACTGCAGACGTCAGGATACATGTAAAGACGCAGGGTATGTGAGCATGTATGCATGCATGATTCCGGGTATGAGGATACATACAAATACTCCGGATAAATGTGAGGATGTTGTGAGTGCTCCAAATGCATTCATGTCATGTAATTCGATGGTACCATATCCGCATTGTTTACTTTAAATTCATAATCAAGATATCGAAGCCGCAGGCAAATGATTTTTTTTTCTGCAGATGCCAAGCGACGAACCGAAAATTACAAAATTCAATTATTGAAAAATAACCAACTCTGAAGCTAGTCCATAAAAGCTCTAATTGTGAGGTTCGTGCAACAACAACTGATCATGTGGGGACCGTACCCAGTGGTGATTCTCGTCCTCATAACCCCTCTCCCATGGGTATGCTCTGGGGTCACGGTAGTGTGTTGTGCGCTACATTTTTTTTTAAACTCCCATCGTCTCTAGTGTGCTACCATTTACTTAATATATCCTACCGCATGTCGTGCAATACCATCATTTACTTAATGATATCACAGCCGGTGCATTGCCATTTATTTACTCTATCCTATCATCTGTTGTGCACAACCGTTTATTTACTACATTCTATCGGTTCTGATGCGCAACCATTCATTTACTCCATCCTATTACATGTCGTGCACTACCATTTATTTACTCTATCCTATCATCTGTCGTGGACTTCCACTTCTTGACTCCATCTTACCACCTGTCGTGCGTTACCATGCATTTACTCTATCCTATCACCTGTCGTGCGCTTCGATATATTTACTCCATCCTAGCACATGTCTTGTCGAGTGGTTTCATTGATATATTCATGCCTTCGGAATTTAGGACGGTGGGGACAAATTGTAACTGCGATTGACGTATTTTGTGCCTTATGTATGAAAAACAGCCTTTCCTCAGAATATTGTGGTCGCAAATGTCAATACAAGGACCATCAGTGTTGTAGGTGTGGCACATTCATGGTGGACAAATGACAGCACAAGAATTATCAGCGGTGTAAGCATATCACATTCATGATGAGCGGTTCAGAACAGCGCTTTGTACTGGATACTACACGTACCTTACTACATGTACCCTACCACGCGTACCTTACCGCACACACCTTACCACACGTACCTAATCACACGCACCGCTGTTCTGTTTTGTCACCGTTCGCACTAACCACGTCGGCTGCATCAGTTATCGTTATTGATGCGGCTGATCTATTTCGTATGGATCTAGTGCCAAGGTATGCGTACGCGTAGTAAGGTACATGTAGTAAGGTACATGTAGTAAGGTACGTGTAATAAGTAGACGGACCCGCGCGGCCCGATACTCACTCTACCCGGTGTAGTAAGAAGACACTCGGCCGTGACGACCTCAGCGACCGGCCGGGCGGTCGCCGGTCGGCGTCTCCCTGCACCGGCTCGGAGGGGAACCACCGCCGCAGTCTGTCACTGGTCACCTCCGGCGGTGTGGTGGTCTGGGTGACTGTCGGTCGGCTGCTCCTGCACCTCGCTGTGGGGTGTGGCGGGCACGACATACAGTAGTGCAGTGACACACAGTGGTCTCCTGCGTCCCGCTGTGGGGTGCGGCGGGCACGACACACAGTAGTGCAGTGACACACAGTGGTCTCCTGCGTCCCGCTGTGGGGTGCGGCGGGCACGACATACAGTAGTGCAGTGACACACAGTGGTCTCCTGCGTCCCGCTGTGGGGTGCGGCGGGCACGACACACAGTAGTGCAGTGACACACAGTGGTCTCCAGCGTCCCGCTGTGGGGTGCGGCGGGCACGACACACAGTAGTGCAGTGACACACAGTGGTCTCCTGCGTCCCGCTGTGGGGTGTGGCGGGCACGACACACAGTAGTGCAGTGACATACAGTAGTCTCCTGTGCCCCGCTGTGGGGTGCGGCGGGCACGACACACAGTAGTGCAGTGACAGACAGTAGTCTCCAGCGTCCCGCTGTGTGGTGTGGCGGGCACGACACACAGTAGTGCAGTGACAGACAGTAGTCTCCAGCGTCCCGCTGTGGGGTGTGGCGGGCACGACATACAGTAGTGCAGTGACACACAGTGGTCTCCTGCGTCCCGATGTGGGGTGTGGCGGGCACGACACAAGTAGTGCAGTGACACACAGTGGTCTCCAGCGTCCCGCTGTGGGGTGCGGCGGGCACGACACACAATAGTGCAGTGACACACAGTGGTCTCCTGCACCTCGCTGTAAGGTGCGGCGGCCACGACATACAGTAGTGCAGTGACACACAGTGGTCTCCAGCGTCCCGCTGTGGGGTGTGGCGGGCACGACACAAGTAGTGCAGTGACACACAGTAGTCTCCAGCGTCCCGATGTGGGATGTGGCGGGCACGACACAAGTAGTGCAGTAACACACAGTAGTCTCCAGCGTCCCGCTGTGGGGTGTGGCGGGCACGACACAAGTAGTGCAGTGACACACAGTGGTCTCCAGCGTCCCGCTGTGGGGTGCGGCGGGCACGACACACAATAGTGCAGTGACACACAGTGGTCTCCTGCACCTCGCTGTAGGGTGCGGCGGCCACGACATACAGTAGTGCAGTGACACACAGTGGTCTCCAGCGTCCCGCTGTGGGGTGTGGCGGGCACGACACAAGTAGTGCAGTGACACACAGTAGTCTCCAGCGTCCCGATGTGGGATGTGGCGGGCACGACACAAGTAGTGCAGTGACACACAGTGGTCTCCAGCGTCCCGCTGTGGGGTGCGGCGGGCACGACACACAATAGTGCAGTGACACACAGTGGTCTCCTGCACCTCGCTGTAGGGTGCGGCGGCCACGACATACAGTAGTGCAGTGACACACAGTGGTCTCCAGCGTCCCGCTGTGGGGTGTGGCGGGCACGACACAAGTAGTGCAGTGACACACAGTAGTCTCCAGCGTCCCGATGTGGGATGTGGCGGGCACGACACAAGTAGTGCAGTGACACACAGTAGTCTCCAGCGTCCCGCTGTGGGGTGCGGCGGGCACGACACACAATAGTGCAGTGACACACAGTGGTCTCCTGCGTCCCGCTGTGGGGTGCGGCGGGCACGACACACAGTTGTGCAGTGACACACAGTAGTCTCCTGCGTCCTGCTGTGGGGTGTGGCGGGCACGACACAAGTAGTGCAGTGACACACAGTAGTCTCCTGCGTCCCGCTGTGGGGTGTGGCGGGCACGACATACAGTAGTGCAGTGACACACAGTGGTCTCCAGCGTCCCGATGTGGGGTGTGGCGGGCACGACACGCAGTAGTGCAGTGACACACAGTGGTCTCCTGCGTCACGCTGTGGGGTGCGGCGGGCACGACATACAGTAGTGCAGTGACACACAGTAGTCTCCAGCGTCCCGATGTGGGGTGTGGCGGGCACGACACGCAGTAGTGCAGTGACACACAGTGGTCTCCTGTGCCCCGCTGTGGGGTACGGCGGGCACGACACACAGTAGTGCAGTGACACACAGTAGTCTCCAGCGTCCCGATGTGGGGTGTGGCGGGCACGACATACAGTAGTGCAGTGACACACAGTAGTCTCCAGCGTCCCGCTGTGGGGTGCGGCGGGCACGACACACAGTAGTGCAGTGACATACAGTAGTCTCCTGCGTCCCGTTGTGGGATACGGCGGGCACGACACACAGTAGTGCAGCGACACACAGTGGTCTCCTGTGCCCCGCTGTGGGGTACGGCGGGCACGACACACAGTAGTGCAGTGACACACAGTAGTCTCCTGCGTCCTGCTGTGGGGTGTGGCGGGCACGACACAAGTAGTGCAGTGACACACAGTAGTCTCCTGCGTCCCGCTGTGGGGTGTGGCGGGCACGACATACAGTAGTGCAGTGACACACAGTAGTCTCCAGCGTCCCGATGTGGGGTGTGGCGGGCACGACACACAGTAGTGCAGTGACACACAGTGGTTTCCTGCGTCCCGATGTGGGGTGTGGCGAGCACGACACAAGTAGTGCAGTGACAGACAGTAGTCTCCAGCGTCCCGCTGTGGGGTGTGGCGGGCACGACACAAGTAGTGCAGTGACACACAGTAGTCTCCAGCGTCCCGTTGTGGGGTGCGGCGGGCACGACACACAGTAGTGCAGTGACATACAGTAGTCTCCTGCGTCCCGTTGTGGGGTACGGCGGGCACGACACACAGTAGTGCAGTGACACACAGTGGTCTCCTGTGCCCCGCTGTGGGGTACGGCGGGCACGACACACAGTAGTGCAGTGACACACAGTGGTCTCCTGCGTCCCGCTGTGGGGTGCGGCGGGCACGACACACAGTAGTGCAGTGACACACAGTAGTCTCCTGCGTCCCGCTGTGGGGTGCGGCGGGCACGACACACAGTAGTGCAGTGACAGACAGTAGTCTCCTGCGTCCCGCTGTGGGGTGCGGCGGGCACGACACACAGTAGTGCAGTGACACACAGTGGTCTCCTGCGTCCCGCTGTGGGGTGCGGCGGGCACGACACACAGTAGTGCAGTGACACACAGTGGTCTCCTGCGTCCCGCTGTGGGGTGCGGCGGGCACGACACACAGTAGTGCAGTGACAGACAGTAGTCTCCAGCGTCCCGCTGTGGGGTGTGGCGGGCACGACACACAGTAGTGCAGCTTTGAAGCCGGACCGCGGCTCCTGCGCCCTGCTGTGGCGGGGGGAGTAGTTGGGGCTGGAGCTTTATTTGGAGTGGTTGGAGTTGAAGTTGGAGTGGTTGGAGTTGAAGTTGGACTAGTTGAAACTGGGGTTGGATTAGTTGGAGCTGAAGTTGGAGTAGTTGGAGCCGGAGTTTGAGTAGTCGGAGTACCCCGAACGGGACAGGCACGACGCACTAGCAGTGCGAATACAGAGGCTGGATATTTATACTATGAACGGTGTTTCGGAAACCGACGCTATAAATTGGTCGTCCGAGCCGGACATGAGAGGCAAGCGTACAACAATTCATTCTGCGTGCATAGGATGTGTTGCTGTGATGTCGCCACTAATTCCGCCGGTGATATCAGTGATGTTGCCAGTGATGTAGCAAATGATGTCGCCCGTGATGCAACCAGAATGCTGTCATCAGTGATGTCACCAATGATGTCATCGGTGATGTCATCGGTGATGGCATCAGTGATGTCACCAGTGATGTCACCAGTGATATCGCCAGTGATGTCACCTGTGATGTTGCCAGTGATTTCGCTGGTGATGTAGTCAGTGATGTCGTCAGTGATGCCACCGATGATGTCACCAGAGTTGCCATTCGTCCACGACTGACGAGTTCATCATGGTGAAAACATCTGTTGTCGGCATCTTGACGTTGTCCGGGAGAGGATGCTGCTGCCTTGGCAGTAGAGCCTGCATTGCCATTTCCATGAACGCCGACGTGGTTGGTGCCACATAGCACGTTCACGGCATTGCCTTTGCACAGGTGCGGTCAGTCTGTTTAAAATACGTGATACCAGATCAGATGTATGTTTCGTATGTCTCCCGGTCCCGCACCGAGATGGGGAAGAGGTGATTTCACTTCAGAGCCCCACTGTTGTACATCTCGCTACCACCGGAACCGCTGTGGCGTCCCGTGTCGATCTTCGGTCGCCACCGGCGGCGGCACCTGTGTGATGCGCTGCTCGACCAGGATTGATTTACCGCCAGTCCTGCTGTACTTTATTATGACTTGCATGACCACCGGTGTAACCGTTCAGGGACTTTTGAACTTGTATGCTCTGCCGTTTTTCATATTAACGCGAGGTTCTAATAGCCACAAGTTCATTGCGGATTACCCCACTACAAGTCTGTATCTGTATCGGTATCTGCATCCGATGCATGCATAGTGGGTTTTGGAAGAACTTGGAATGAGTTCACAGAGTCTGAGACGATTAACACATGTGAATAGTGGTATCAAGAAACCAAACAGCGTCTTAATAGTTTTACAGTGAAGACCGAACATTCAACATGCAAAGCAGACATTTTCTCCACTTCGTCGGTTACAAAAGTACAGCCTGCCTATACTGGGCCTTGGACCCGTTGGTGTGGAAAGTAGAACAGTCAGGGTACCAGCCGCCGTCCGAGCCAGCGCGGCGTTCAGCAGCGCAATGTCACGGCGTCCAGCTGTCGTGACGTTCAGCAGCACAGCTGGTGGAATGTCGCCAGCTGCCGTGACATTCAGCAGCGGAGCTGGCGGGATGTCGCCAGGTGGTGTGACGTTCGGCAGCGCAGCTGTCGGGATGTCGCCAGCTGCCATGACGTTCAGCAGCACAGCTGGCGGGATGTCGCCAGCTGCCGTGACGGTCAGCAGCGGAGCTGGCGGGATGTCGCCAGCTGCCGTGGCGTTCAGCAGCACAGCTGGTGGGACATCGCCAGCTGCCATGACGTTCAGGAGCACAGCTGGCGGGATGTCGCCAGCTGCCGTAACGTTCAGCAGCGGAGCTGGCGGGATATCGCCAGCTGCTGTGGCGTTCACAGCATAGCTGTCGGGATGTCGCCAGCTGCCATGTCGTTCAGCAGCACGGCTGGCGGGATATCGCCAGCTGCCGTGGCGTTCAGCAGCGCAGCTGGCGGGATGTCGCCAGCTGCCGTGGCGTTCATCAGCGCAGCTGGCGGGATGTCGCCAGCTGCCGGACCTCGCCCTGAACGCTGGGTCTATCAGCAAGGTCCTCGGACGTGTCTACCGAGAACACGTGTCTCGGCATCTAGCTTTCCATCAGAAAAAGGAACTATCCAGATCAGGAAGCACAGACACGGCAGCCCCAGCGTGCCCGCTCTCCAGAGGTTTCCACCGAGTCGAGCCGCGGCAGTCCTGCACACTGGCCGAGGTGAGCAGCTCTCGTCAAGGCCCCCGTGCAAGATCGCAGTGAATTCTTCCACGCCGGACCCCTGACGCACCTGCAAACAAGTCCAAGGAGTTTGTCGAAAGACGCCGTCATTGGACTGCAGTGCGACGATGTTCTGTGAGGCGCAAGGCCTTGCGACAGTTTCAGCAGCAACGTGGCGACCCGTGGGCAGTGACACACACACAGAAGCCGGTCGCCAGCACTGTCCTGCCCACGTCAACAGCGAGGCGACGTTGATACGCTGGCGGCAATGGCGACCGCACGACACGCAGTCGCACCGATACCATACTGACCTGGCTGCCACCACTAAGCCTGGCCACCACCACAACACCTGGCCACCACCACCACACCTGGCCGCTACCACTACACCTGGCTACCACCACCACACCTGGTCACCACCACCACACCTGGTCACCACCACACCTGGTCACCATTACACCTGGCCACCACCACCACACCTGGCCGCTACCACTACACCTGGCCACCACCACCACACCTGGCCACCACCACCACACCTGGTCACCATTACACCTCACCACCACCACTACACCTGGCCACCACCACCACACCTGGTCACCTCCACCACACCTGGCCGCCACCACTACACCTGGCCACCACCACCACACCTGCCCACCACCACTACACCTAGCTACCACTACAGCTGGCCACCACCACTACACCTGGTCACCAATACACCTCACCACCACCACTACACCTGGCCACCACCACCACACCTGGTCACCATTACACCTGACCACCACCACTACACCTGGCCACCACCACCACACCTGGCCACCACCACCACACCTGGTCACCACCACCACACCTGGCCACCACCACCACACCTGGCCACCAACACTACACCTAGCTACCACTACAGCTGGCCACCACCACTACACCTAGCTACCACTACAGCTGGCCACCACCACCACACCTGGTCACCATTACACCTGGCCGCCACCACTACACCTGGCCACCACTACTACACCTGGCCACCACCACTACACCTCGCCGCCACCACTACACCTGGCCACCACCACCACACCTGGCCACCACCACCACACCTGGCCACCACCACCACACCTGGCCACCACCACCACACCTGGCCACCACCACCACACCTGGCCGCCACCACCACACCTGGTCACCACCACCATACCTGGCCACCACCACTACACCTGGCCACCACCACCACATAAAGACATAAAGACATAAAAGATCAGTGCAAATCTGAGCCACAAGGGCCCTTCTTGGTTGCACTCTGTACACTGAACCAGTTGCCCACCAAATCTGCCAATCAGCCCTCCCTGTAATACTGAAAAGCAAGCCCTCTATTCCTATAATGATTGTCTATGCTGTTTTTAAAGATGTTTAATGTTCTGCTACTGACGATGTTTTCTGGCAGCTGGTTCCAGTGTTCCACTACCCTGCTGGTGAAGAAAGTTTGCCTTAACCTTGTTCTGCTGTGGTTAATTTTAATTTTGAATTTATGACCTCTAATTGCATCATTTCTGTTAAATTCAAACATTTCCCCAAGGTATCCCCTCTCCAGATCATTGACAAATTTAAAGACCTCGATGAGATCTCCTCTCAGCCTTCTATATCTAAGTGAAAACATATTCAATTTCTTCAATCTTTCCTCATATGCCAGGTTGCTTATGCCATTAACCATTTTTGTAGCCCTCTTTTGTACTCTCTCTAAAAGCCAACAATCTTTTTCATAGCTAGGAGACCAAGCTTGGATGCAGTATTCCAAATGTGGCCTGACGTATGCACAGTAAAGCTTCCTGATCACTTCCTCACTTCTGTATGATACATTCCTATTTATTGCCCCGAGCATTCTCAGTGCCTTCTTCCTGGCTTCCTTGGTCTGTTCTGATGCCCCCAATTTTGTGTTTAGAATAACACCTAAATCCTTCTCCTGTTGAGTCACTGATAGCACTTGGCCACCCATCAAGTATGGAGCCTTCATATGCTGCTTACCTACATGCATGATTTTGCACTTATCAAAGTTAAATTTCATTTGCCACTCTTCGGACCACTTCACAAGTTCGTCTAAGTCTTTTTTGCAGCGAGATATGCTCATCCTGACCTGTTATTGCCCTAAAGACCTTCAAATCATCTGCAAATTTCAAAACTTTACTGCTTAGGCCACTTTCAATGTTATTTACAAATATAATGAACAGTAATGGCCCTAGTACTGACCCCTGGGGGACTCCACTAAGAACATTTTGCCATGATGACTTTGTACCATTTAGCATCACTCTTTGCTGTCTATCTGAAAGCCACAACTCTATCCATTTTAAGATGCTACCTGCAATACCATGGGACTGAAGCTGTATCATTAACCGTTTATGGGGTACCTTGTCAAAGGCCTTACTAAAGTCAAGATATGCTACATCAACCTGATTTCCCTGATCAAATTGTTCTGTGGCGAAGTTCAAAAAGTCCAAGAGGTTTGTGAGACACGATCGTCCTTTTCTAAATCCATGTTGAGTATCTTGAATCAATCTGCTACCTTCCAGATAACTAACTATTCTATCCTTGATAATTGATTCGAGTACCTTGCAGACTAGGGATGTGAGACTTATTGGCCTATAGTTTTCAACTTTCCCTCTTTCTCCTTTCTTGAAAATAGGAACTACATTTGCCCTTTTCCAATCGGTTGGAATTTCATTATGTGAAACTGATCTACAAAATATTATACTAAGTGGAAATGCCAGTTCCTTTTCAGTTTCCCGCAACACCCTAGCATAAATATCATCAGGTCCTGCTGCCTTATTTGGCTTTATTTTCCTGATATGATTGTAAACAACATCACTACCAATGAAATCAACATCATTTGTCAGATCCCATGTATCTGAACTATGGTGTACGGTCGGCAGATTGGTCATATCTTCCAATGTAAACACTGATTTGAACTGCTTGCTCAGCTCCTCAACCATCTCACTATCCTCACCCAATGTAATCCCGTTTACTTCCAGTGGACAAATTGTGTTAGAAACTTTACTCAGCTTGTAGAAACTAAAGAACTTTTTACTGTCCCCATTACAGTTTCTAGCTAAATCCAGTTCCTTTGCTCGCTTTGCTGCTCTGGTTTTTTGCTTCACAGTGTCTCTAGCTTTTCGATACGCCTTTAGATTAATGACATTTGAGGCTTCTTTAAAAACTCTAAATGCAGTTTTCTTAGCCCTAATTGCTTTTATCACGTCTGGTGTAAGCCATGCTGGCTTTCCTACCCTTCTTTTGCGTATTTGCTTTTTGGGGGACATGTCTAATCTGAGTTTCCTTTAAGTAAGATTTGAACTTTTCCCACATTTCACAGGCATTTAAATTGGAGAATTCTTATTCCCATCTGATGGCACTTAAAGCCGCTCTCATGCCGTTAAAGTCTGCTTTGTTGAAATTTGGAACCTTTACCAAATTATCCTTGATAGTTTCCCCTACATGTGCCTTGAATCTAACTATGTTATGGTCACTTTTTCCCAGAGTTTCGCCTACAGTCAAGTCTTGAACCAAGTCACTTAAATCCGAGAATACAAGGTCCAAGAATGAACCATGCCTGGTAGGTTCCGATACAAACTGGTGTAAGAACAGGTCCTCTTCAAGGCATTTCCTGAACATTTTGCATGATGGGGAGCCAACACCAGCATTTTCATAACCTTTTAGATTAAAGTCACCGAGAATAAGGCACTTCCTCTTAAAGTTTCTACTGATTTCCTCACAAATCACCTTGTCAAGCTCCAGTTGCTGAGAATGTGGCAGGGTTCCTGATCGGTAGAAAGCTCCTATCCTAAGAGTATTGCTGTTGCCTTTTCCCACAGTGACATCAAGCCAAATGGACTCCACAGACACATTTTTATCCCCACCTGCTACTTTTTGAGAACTGAATAAGCTATTCACATAGAGTATTACACCACCCCCTTTCATTGCTGGACCCCTATTGCACGAAAACATATTGTATCCCTGGATCTCATAGTCCTGTAAGTTATCTCCAAAATATCCTTCACTGACCCATGCCTCCGTAATGCAAACAAAATCCGGTTCCTCCTCAGCAACATAACACTTGAACTCATCAAATTTGGAACGGATACTCTGAGCATTAAACATCATACACTTAACAAATGCTCCATAACCACCTTTGGCTTTTTCATATTGAGGAGTTCTTTTATCACTAGATGAACTATAACTCTGTCCCCTTGAGTTGCTGCTGTTCCTATTTGCAGACTTTGAGGTTCTATTGCCTTGGCTGACACTATTGGAATATTCCTGAGTTGGCAATGCAATTTCATCCCTCCCCACCCCATTTCCTAGTTTCCCTGAAGGACATGCTCATATACTTTGCCTAACACATGGACCCCCTTCTCAGAAAAATGCAGGCCATCCTTCTGATAGAGGTCCCACGATGCATAAAACCTGCTCCACTCGTCTACAAATGTAAAACCTAGCTCCTGGCAGAGCTTTCCTACCCTGGTGTTAGCTGCCAGTGCCCTAGAGCTCCACTCAGGGGAGGCTCTAGCCCTAGACAAAATTCCTGTTACAAGCACTCTATTGGTACCCTTCAGGGTGGCCAGAAGGGCCCTGTACTCCCGCAGAAGCTCCTCGCTCCTAGTATGACCTATGTTATTTACCCCTACATGACTGGCCACCACCACTACACCTAGATACCACTACAGCTGGCCACCACCACCACACCTGGCCACCACCACCACACCTGGCCACCACCACCACACCTGGCCACCACCACCACACCTGGCCACCACCACTACACCTAGCTACCACTACAGCTGGCCACCACCACTACACCTAGCTACCACTACAGCTGGCCACCACCACCACACCTGGCCACCACCACCACACCTGTCCACCACCACTACGCCTGCCACCACCACTACGCCTGCCACCACCACTGCACCTGGCCGCCACCACTACGCCTGCCACCACCACTACACCTGGTCACCACCACGACACCTGGCCGCCACCACGACACCTGGCCGCCACCGCGACACCTGGCCGCCACCACCATAGTAGTGTGTGTGCCGCTGTGCGTGCCGTGTGTATGCACACAGTCGTCAGCACTGGCGCATCTTGCCCACCGGTTTGGGGGGGGGGGCGACTTTCAGCTTTCGACGTCAGCCTAACCTCCCCCGCCCAGTGGCGTACCTTGGAAGTGCATCAAGGGAGGGGTCGAACGGATTTGGAGGGTGCCCATTCTCCGACTAGTTTTGGTTTAAAAGCACCGGATTTGGACCAATATTCGGTAAAGGGGCCCATAAAAATTGACAACATAATGTTCTGTGTAGGGCTCCAAGTCTACCTACACCGTTTCTAAGTTACCGGGTTCTTCTTATTTATCACAACGTTCACGTTCGCGTTCAACATCTTGTACCACTTCAGCGTTCGTGCATGTGCACACACTGGCGGATCAGCATTTGTCAACTCTCGGTAAGCAGAATTTGAGCAGCATAGAACCTTCAAGGTGTGTCAGAATCTACTGTGCTACCATGTTGGGCTTCCAAACAATTATAATAATACCTTCTAAATGGAAGATGCTTTCACCCGGTTACGATGCCCCCTTAAGCACGTCGGCGGGGTGCGGGGACATGGCCGGAATGACCCCTGCCTAGATCCGCCAGTGGTAGTCAGTGTGAGGCAGTCGCTACATACTCGCCTTTTCAATCCTTTTCCATGTCATGCGGAGTGCCCTTAAAGTCCAATCCATCACCACCACACCATTCCGACTTGACCATCATCAGTCATGTGACAGCAGTGGTCGCTAAGCTACCGCTGCAGCTGGCCTTGAGATGGGTAGGACAGCTGATGAGCATGCCACCTGGGCGATCAACCGTCGCAGACCTGCCCCCTTCCCTTTCATAAATCTGCCCGCTTCCCTACCCCTCCACCGAGCAAACCATGTACTGAAAATAAGGACCAATTTTAAATCGCTCTCCCACCGGCAACAAACGTTTCTCTTAAAATGTAAGACAGGCCATACCCCCCCCGTATTCAAGAAAAAACATCCTACGAGCTTCGCCTAGCTCAGGACCAATTAACAATTAACGTCCGGGGGGCAGATATCTGCCCTTCCCCCTGTGGTTTTTCTAATTTTCCGCCAATCGGGTAATCGGGTTAGCAAGGGCAATACTAATCGGGTTAGCAAGGCCAAACCTCGCATGGCTGCTCATTGGTCTTTTCCGCATATCCTCATACATTTTTAACTCTGGGTCTTCTCAGGTCAGGTCAACAGGTCAGGCGAAGTTACCCAACGTCCCTCGGAGTTCTAGGTGGCATAACTTCCACAATGATTGGGCGATTTATTTCAAACTTATAACATGTCACAACCTCATCAGGGTCCATAATACGTATCTCGATTTTTTTGTAGCATTGACCTGAGGTCAGGTCGCGGCCATGGCTTTCCCCATTATAGGGTTATGGCAAAACATACAAATGTTTCCTGGTTACATATTTGCTGTCGGAATGACCTCACAACGGTTGTGGCGTGTAGTTGGAAGCTATGCTCAATGTTACCGCTTACATTTTTGCTCAGTGACCTCACTACGGTCATCTGAGGTCACCTGAGATCACTAGCACATTTCTGCGCGTTATATCGCACTGCATTGAACTAGAAGGCTGAAATTACCGTGTTTGTGCTTGCATCCTCAAGACGTGTCGATTGATACATTGGATGCCCTATCTAGGCTACTTCATGGCCTTGACTTGAGGTCATAGTTTCTGTTGACCTGACCTTAAATCACACCGCCTATTATCGATAGCACATTTCAAGGACTGTCGAATAGCCGTTTGTTTCTATCTGTTACAGGTCCTGAAATATGTGTCAATATCTGAGCGTCCCACCCGATCTGGTCGAATTTGACCTATGATGACCCAGTGACTTGAATATTCACCTGAGCGAAAAAAAAATTACCGAAACATATTCGATAAAGCCTGTCACCAGCTATCAAATGCCGTTTTCCGTTTGTCGCTAGCTAGCATAGTTCTAGATATCTTAGGGGGCAGACATCTGCCCCCCCCCCGGACATGCGAAGTTGGCGCGGACCGCCGGACTTGCGAGTGTTAAGAAAACATTATGGGTTCCCTGTCCACATGCCACACCAACTGTCCTACCTTACTGCTACAAGTATACCACATCGAATAGGATTAGGCCAAGGAGTATTGCTGGGTTATTATTATATTACAGAAGGTCTCATAAGTGGTGGTAGCCATAAGTGGTATTACAGAAGGTCTCGCGTAAGAAGGTCTCAAAAGTGGTGGGGTCAGGGTCAGCAGCAGGGGCGCATCCAGGAATTTCGCAAAGTACCACGGTTGAGCACTTTTGGATGGAGAACCCGATAAATTTAATAGTGAACACACAAATATAACCGCGACGGGAGAGGCCCCCTGGGCGCGCCTGTGGCAAACAGCAACACGTGCTACGGAAAAAGAACTATCATCGCAATATAAGTAATTTCAAATTCACACTTCTCGCTCAACTTGGAACCTTTTTCATGACTGATGGATTATTTTGTAGTAATAGGTTTATATTCCTGGTGTGAGTCAAACTATTAATATAACTATATCTATTCGAACAAAATGTCTTCAACTTCCGCTATGTGCGAGTGTGTGTAGGGTGCAAGCTCATTCAGCCTCACTGCAGATTATGTGGTGCGCCACAATTTCCATGATATGACTATGACTATGATATAGTCATTCAGATGTTCCCCGTTGTAATTGTTCACCGATGTTGGTGGGAAGAAAGAATCAGGGTCCGGCGCATTTTCGTCCTCCAATTGTGCTCTTAGGGTCCCGCTGTGTTTATTTGGGGTTCCTCACCTAAATTTGTGTGACCCCAACACGATATTGGGTGCTCCAGTATAATTTCACTGGGTCCCGTCGCGACTTTTTGGATCCATGCGCATGGTTCGGCGGGACGCGGCGCCGACTTTCTTGGCTTGATGCAATTTTTGGTGACTTCTGAACGACGTAAAGTCCGACCCAAACCCTTTTTTGGGAGGGGCTTTCGACATGTTCTCGTGTCCCGCCGCCATTTTTTTTAGCTTCGGTACATTTTCGGTGCCGTATGGGATTTGTTAAGGCATCTAATATGTTTGGGCTAAGGAGCGATTTCCTTAGCTCGGACATCTATTTTTCGGAATCTCTCATTATTTTGGAGGGCTCCGGCTTGATTCTTATCGGGTCCCAATGCGAAGTTGTTGCCACTCGGTGGTTATTTGGAGGCCGCCGACGCCAATTTTTTGGAGCCCGAATGGGAATCTGTCATGATCCAACAAGAATGTATGGGACATACCGACAGGAAATGTTTGTCCCAAGCGGAATATTTAAGGGGATCGGCGCTAGTTCGCGGGGAACCTTGTACTTATCTGGGCCAAGCGCGATTTTGCCGTTCCCAGCGCAAATTTTCGGGCCGGCGCAAGTGTTTTTGGTGCCTGCTGAATAAATATAGTTTATTTATAATAAATGCAATTGAATTTTTGGGAGCCAACCCCTTCAGGATGGCGTGGGAGGTGATATTTTCCTTTTCGATATGCCACTGCGGCTGCTTAGTGAGTTCTTTTTCAGCCGATTGCAACCTTCAGAGTAGAAAGGCTCTTAGGAGAACTTTCTTTCGGGACCTGTTGTTCTTTTTTTCGGTGCTCAAATCAACTCGATAGAGTCCCTATGTGATTTTGTGGAGTCGAGTTATAGTTTTTGTAAGCATCCTGCGCGATAATTTTGCGCCCCGGGACGATTATTCGGGCTCCCAGTGGCTCCCTCTTCAGTGCTCCCAAGTGCTTCTTTTCCGGAGCCCAACGTAGTTTTGGGGTCTTCGATGTCAGTTTTGTGGCTGCAGAGTGACATTTCGAGTATGAATATATTTTTGGGAAGTCAGCTCAGACTCGTGGTGCTCAGACGGTACTTTTTGGCCTGTAGTGTGATTGCCAAGGGGAGCGGCGCGACGTTTTTGTGTCCACGTACGATTTTTTTACCATGCCGTCATTTGTTGAGATGCCTATCGCGAGTTTTAATGGCCTGGATACGTCTTTGGGGGCACAACATGTTTTGGTGTCTTTTTTAGCGATTTCCGGGACCCTAGAGTGATTCTTCACGTCCCGACTGTGTTGTCGGTGTCTCGGCTTCATTTATTGGATGTTCCCGATAAGACTTTTGGGGCCCCGGTGCGACCTGTCAAGTCCCTAGCGTGATTTTCGTGGGCCCAGGCGCGACTTTTTTGAACCTCAGCGTGATTTTCACGGCCCAAAGCCCAAACCTTTGGGATCCCTGTTGTATAGTGGCACGACGTTTCAAAGAACCCTGCCAGGGTTTCAAAGAACCCTAGCACGACGTTTTTCGATCCCAGCGTGATTTTCTGGGCCCAGGCCCGAACGTTTGAGGCCCAGCGTGATTTCCAGGTGCCCAGCCCATCTTTTTACTGGCTCTATCGTGATTTTTGACGATCATGGCACGACTTCTTTGCGCTCCCAGCGTTATTTTTCCTGGCCCCGATCTGACTTTTTAGAGCCCAGCGTAATTATCAAGGGCTCCAGCCCAACCTTTTGGGACCCAGCGCGATTTTGAGAATCGGGCCTGTCACTTTCGGGTGCCCGACAAGACGTTTTGGCCCTAGCGTGATGTCCAGGGACCAGGCTAGACCTTTTAAGCCTTTAGCGTGATTTTCTGTGGTCCTGGCTCGACTGTTCAGTGGCACGGCGCAACTCCTTGGGGGCAAAGCGGTATTTTCATGGGCCAAGTCCCGCATTTTGGAGCCCTCAGCATCATGTTTATGGTCCAGGAACTATTCTGTTAGGCCCCTAACGTGATTTTTATGGGCCTTGGTGGGATTTGTGGAGCCCAGCGTCATTTCCAGGTGCCCTGCGCTACTTTTTGAGGTCTCAATGTGATTTGTATGGGCCCCGGTGAGCCTGTACCATAAGTAGTGTTGAAAATATACGCCCTGCAATCAACCCAAGTTCATCCATTATCTATATTTTCATTATATTTGGGGTTCTTAAATTTCAGCCTGGACGTACACATCACGATGATGAAATGAACGACGATGAAAAGCCTTGCTAGTAATCTCCGTCGTAATGATGTGTTTTAGTACTTTTAATCCAAATGATGCATGACCGCCGCAGCCGATGTGCCCCTAAACCCAATACCAATCCAAATGTCTTTATTGAACATATTTTGGGATCAGTCTTTGCTAAACAGATGTTGTTGCGTGTACCATGATCCCACCATGTGACCGAACCATTTCTGTTGAACGACATAATTTGAATTAAATATATGACATGCTATCAATGCCACTACGCAGTTACCCAGCTGAAGATCCACTCGGGTCAGTTGCTATGTTCGTCATGAGCATTCTCAGGTCATATGACAAGCATCACCAGTCACTCGTCCCATCATCACTTTTCATATCACTCCTCATGCGACCTTGTCAGGTCGCATCACGAGCGTCTAATCCTCCGGACGGATTCTGAGATTCTGAGATGCTTTCTCGCACTGTAAGTTTATATGATAGGGTGTGAACCTCATTATCGTATCTATGCTACAACAATGAATGATGGAAATAAGCGTTTTGCTATGTTGGATGCCAGTACCGATGATACCCAGACATCTCACTCAAAAGATTTGACACCTATGTGCTTTACACAACTGAAAATCCATTGAAATATGGGCATTCATTTTTACGTTCTATTCCATACTGCAGTGACCCAATGGATTTATCGTTAAGTAATTTTTATGCTTCATTGGTCAAAATACATATAAATGTTGAACTCAAGCAACTAGGATTCAGGCCATATATAATGCATGGCAATGTAACATCAAGGCAAGGAACCTCCACTTGCGAATCGTATGTCTTACCTTGATTGTGCTACGCTACTGCTTTTCGCCTGTATGCTTTTCTACTGCAGGCAACATTAATGAAATTGGTTATTGGAGTTTATGGGTACATCGACTACATCGATCATGCAGCATTAATGAAATCGATGCTAACTATGTTAACAGTCAAATAACCGCCGTGAAGCTCTAGTATGCATACATTTTGACACTGGCTGGCACATTATCTGCTTTACAGTTATAGTCCTTTCATAACATAATATATGGTTTGAAAATCCACACATCTGTTGCATTACATGGACTCCTGAATTAGTTGCCTTGTTGTAATGGCATGTCCAAGTGTACATACATGAAGTGCTACGATATATGTGCAGCTTTTACTTAGCTGTAGATTGCAAGGAGTTTTTCACAAATTCAACTGTGTGCATGCCAGTGATAACTTATTCGCGAAATAGGGTGAAATATACCACCATTTCCTGAGCACAGAATACACATCCTTTCCCAGAAAGCATCCACATCGTGCTTCTTGTGTACTTATAAACTTTTCACGACTCGTTTCGAAGAGTACTTCGTGTAAATTAGCATGATTATGCTGACCATAATGGATTGTTATAGACAGGCATCTCATAACACAGTTTCAGTTGCAGAGATTACCTGTCATATGGTTTGCCAAGCAATGTCATCTGCTGATAGCTTGGTATTGCAAATATTAGCATTGGCATCCCTACTTTAGATGTCTTTCGAATGAAACGAAAAGCATGTGAGTACACAATTGGCTGAAAATTGAATTTGAAGGACTGAACCTATTTTTATTGGCGTGTTTCCATGACAAATTCTGACATCATGCTGTGCTCCTGTTTCGACATCATTATTACTGGTGCATGCTGGTGCATGTATGAAAAACCATTATTTTATTACTGGTGCATGCTGGTTTTTTGGAAAATCAAATGTCTCAAAAGTGGAAGGGCCAGCTATCATTGTTGGCCCCCAAGTTTGGAAAGTGGGAGGGCCATGCCCCCTGACCCCTGTTCCTACGCCTATGGCTATGGCTATTGCCACAGCGAGTTTGTCAACATGACGCTGACCGAAGTATGCCGTAGTCGTTGCTGAGCTGAGCGGCCGACCTGCGTGAAGAAATTTGAATGATGATGCGTGTATTTCGATGATCCATGTGTGTGTTTGTTTCTTTGACTCCAGTCAAGCGTCGCCATGTCGGCCAATGATGCATGTCCGGTTAAAAACTGTTTGTTCCACAAACGACATCGACGAAGGCCGAAGCTGCCAACTACAAGAGAGATGAGTCTGGAGACTACCTGTGCCGCGTGGTGCGACGCAGCGCCTCACGATAGCTGTCGGACTGGGGCTGATCACACACTGGCGACCGGCCTCAGCTGGGGGTCATGGACGCCAGGTGAGGTGGTGGCCGGCAGGTCACCGGCCGGCGTCTTACCGCGGGCTCAGGCGGTGGGTAGCGGTCGGTGGTCCGGCTGCCACACCGGCCGCCGTCTTACCGCGGGCTCAGGCGGTGGGTAGCGGTCGGTGGTCCGGCTCTGCCTTCTGCCACACCGGCCGCCGTCTTACCGCGGGCTCAGGCGGTGGGTAGCGGTCGGTGGTCCGCTTTTTTTGCATCTGTCGTTCATTTGTCTATGCACCCACTTCACTTTCGGTTGTATCTTGTGTGACTTGTTTACGAAATATATTTCAATATGCATATAAAACCTCATTGAGAGGACGTGGCCTGACTTTGACCTACCCTAAATCCGCAATCTAACAGTTTAAAGCGAAATACTAGAACGAAATAAAGAAAAGGTGTGTTGCTACAACGTGCACAATAAACGTAACGGAAGGCGCAACAAATTCAAGTGATAGTCTGGACGATTCTGGGTGCTACATGAGAAAAGTATCGCAAGTTCAAAATCCTGCCCCCCTCGCCTGACACTGCGAATGTTACCCTTCGGCAGATAGAGCAACATTTACCCAATCAGTAGTGCTTGCAGGCTCGATGCCTAAATGTAAACTGTTCGGTAATTTCTAAGTTTTGACATTGCCCTCTTTCCAGTTCTAGTTTTGGTAAAATATGAATTTAACGGCTTGGTCGTCTATATTTTTCAGGACTTTGGGTGTTGCCAGCAGTTTCGGCCCACAGCCGGAATGGATTGGATTGGATTGGATTTGATTGCGACTTTACGACGTACTCAGCAACCGAGGCCATATGGTGTCGCCTGCTTCTCACCATGCCAGGAAGGGCGGACATCGCGGGGATTCGAACCCCGTACCTCTGGCGTGCCAGACGCTCAGCTTAACCACTGGCCTTCCGACGGCTTTCAGTCCAGAGCCGACAACGCAGCGCAGCCAACCGTGAGAGGCGAAGTAAACTACTTCTGTTCTTTGACAGCACGGAAGTATTTAACCAGTCTTACTAAGAGTCGATCACCAATCATAAATGTGGAAATAACATTTGGCAAGGCTTTGTACCTTCATGAGCACATCGGGGGCACAAGTCTGGCGAACGTAAAAGACGCCGATGAGTAGCTACTAGTGCAAAACAACATAATTATGCCATTCATCTAAAGTTGTTTCAGGTGAGGGTAAGGATTGATTGGTTGGTTATTGGAGTTTATGGGCACATCGACTACATCGGTCATGCAGCGCCCATAACATCATCAGTGCAACAGTGAAATGCAAGCAACATCATCAACCAGTGAAAGGTAAGCAACATCATCAATCAAACAGTGAAATGGAAATAACACAATCGGTCAAACTGTGAAAGGAAGGGAAGTCGGTGGGAATGACATGCCACAGGGTCAAATATACAACTGTGATATGCAGTGCCACGATGAACATTTTTGCAACATAAAAGCGGGTTAATGAGGAGAACAAATAACCGAAAACTTGATATCCGATAGGAAGGGGAAGAACCGTCTCGATGGAACAATTGATAACCTCTAAGGGATCAAGAGGTACATCCAAGATGACGTCTTCTCTCGTCGGCAAGTCAGTTGCAGGCAATCAGTAGGTGCCGCACTGGGGTCAGGGTCAAGAGAAGTAAAAGCGAATTATGTTGATTGGGCTAAGAATTTAAATAAGTTAAAGTCCAATCTAAACCAACCGGCGGGAACTTCCTTGCAGAAGCATAAGTTTATCAGAGAGCATCACAATTACTGTAGCGCACCACAATTTCCTCACCATTCTTGTTAGATTGCTAAAAACGAACCGCAACTCCAGCCCAACATAACTCCGAACGTTACCGCAGGTTGGTCGGATTTACATTCTAGTGCATGTGCAACAAACCCGAACACAGACATTCCATGTCACCGCGTCGTGCGAAACAAGAGGCACGTCACCCGATTTGCACGCCAGGCATGAGCAACTCATCACATATGGCAATGTCATACGGCACCGCCACCCCACCTGGGACCACCTGAAAAGGCAATATGAAAAATACATTTCGCACTGCTGGTATCAAATAACTGTAAATCAGCCTACCAGCAGCTCCGTTCCGCGTGCCATCGCGCAGACACGGGAGCGGCGGAGCTTGGGGGCGGGGGCTATCCTCCCGAGCCGCTTTGGGGGCAAGCGTTGAACTACATTAACATCGGCACCATTGCATTCGGCAGAGTTCATTAATGCTTCACTGAGCGTCTGGCCCGCCAGAGGAGCGTGGTTCGATTCCCCGCGGTGCCCGACCTTCCTGCCGGAGCGAGAGGCAGGCGACATCATATGGTCTCAGCTGCTGAGCGCGTCGTAAGGCCACAATCCATCCATCCATCCACTACTGCTGCAAATTACAGACACTGGCCGCGCCAGAATGGTGCGAGGCACGACCACCTTTGGCGCGGCTGAGCGGCTGACTCCAGCTCGTCGTCATTAGCAATGCGGCGCAACGCGTATAGCTGTATACCCATGGCTATTAACATTCAGTTACATGCCTTCACGTTCTGGGCAGTGAAACACGATGCAATTACGAGCATGCATGCGTGCAGAACTCCGTCGAACTCCTCCAATCATGCACACATGAGCCGGGACTCTGCACAGCAGGGCCGGTCCGCCGCGCGCTGTACGCACGTCCGTGCCGCAGTCAGCTGCTGCGGCGCTTCTCGTCACCGGACGCCGCCGTCCTCGGGAACATCGACACCGACGCGTCGTGGATCGTCGAACGCCGTCACGAAATCAGTTTTCACAATGATCTCAGAATCGAGCCATCTGCAAATCACTGTGAAAACCAGTCTCGTTCAGGCTGCTGCAAACGGCTGGAAGTTCGGTGCTGTTCGTGTGCTGGGTGTAGCAGCTTACGCAGATCCCGGCAGCTCTGGATCCTCCACATGTCACGTGGCAGCTACTGACACCGGTGTCGGTTGTCACTGCTGGACCTCGTACACCACGTGGCAGTCACTGACACCGGTGTCGGTTGTCACCGCTTGACCTCGTACATCACGTGGCCGCCACTGACACCGGTGTCGGTTGTCACCGCTGTACCTCGTGCATCGCGTGGCAGCTACTGACACCGGTGTCAGTTGTCACTGCTGCACCTCGTACCTCACGTGGCCGCCACTGACACCGGTGTCGGTTGTCACCGCTGTACCTCGTACACCACGTGTCAGCCACTGACACCGGTGTCGGTTGTCACCGCTGTACCTCGTGCATCACATGGCAGCCACTGACACCGGTGTCGGCTGGTAGCAGGCTGATGGGCATCTGATAGACACAGCGGTGAGCTGCGACCCCATCGGAAGTTGTGCTCACGTGGCCGGGACCGGCGGACAGCCCCACCGACTGGCTCCCATGCCTGTCCAACGACATCTTCATATCCAGAACTACTTTCCCGTGGGATCTATCATGTCCGATGACACCCCCCCCCCCATGGCCCGTATCACATAGGTGCATGCTTTGATCCGCTCCCGGGCCACGTTCTCCATACTGTTTTTCCCAAAATAAAGCATTTCGATGCGGTGACATGGTTTACCACATTTGCCCTTAGGTTTCGGCAAGAGCAATATTATTTCTTTCCAGGGGCGGGATTTGTTCCCTTCAATTTACAAGCAAGAGCACGCAAGTGGACCCTTTACAGAACACAGCACGGACCCCGCACCGTCACAGGCATCGTCACAGGCACCGTCACAGGCACCGTCACAGGCACCGTCACAGTCATCGTCACAGTCACCGTCACAGGCACCGTCACAGGCACCGTCACAGGCACCGTCACAGTCACAGTCATCGTCACAGTCATCGTCACAGGCACCGTCACAGGCACCGTCACAGGCATCGTCACAGGCACCGTCACAGGCACCGTCACAGGCACCGTCACAGGCACCGTCACAGGCACCGTCACAGGCATCGTCACAGGCATCGTCACAGTCATCGTCACAGTCAGTATATTCAGCGGCACCTCGCACCGTCACATTCACAGTCATAGTCACTGTCACTGTCATCGTCACTGTCACTGTCATCGTCACTGTCATCGTCACCATCACCGTCACCGTCAGTGTATTCCGCAGCGCCGCGCACCGTCGCAGACACCGCCAGTATATTCAGCCGCACTGCCAGTCCGCCGGCAGACGTCACAGCGCCACGTGACGGTCAGCAGTTGTGTCACGCTTCCGCACTTGAGCAGGCGGCGGTGCGACGCGCATCGCCATGTCACTCGCTGTGGAGGCGCCGTGCCGCCTGGCTGCACAGGTCAACTAATGCCAGCTGGCGGGCCGGCAGTCCGTCCGTCCAAACAGGCCGCGTCCGCCATAATCACAGCCACCTCCAGAGGTGGACGTCCCAGCGTGAACCACAGCAACCCGACACACAGACGTGAACCACAGCAACCCGACACGCAAACGTGGACCACAGCAACCCGACACACAGACGTGGACCACAGCAACCCGACACACAGGCGTGAACCACAGCAACCCGACACACAGACGTGAACCACAGCAACCCGACACACAGACGTGGACCACAGCAACCCGACACACAGACGTGAACCACAGCAACCCGACACACAGACGTGGACCACAGCAACCCGACACACAGGCGTGAACCACAACAACCCGACACGCAAACGTGAACCACAGCAACCCGACACACAGACGTGAACCACAGCAACCCGACACGCAGACGTGAACCACAGCAACCAGACACACAGACGTGTACCCCAGCAAACCAACACAGACGTGGACCATGGCTACCGACACACAGACGTGGACGTGGACCACAGCCACACACAGACGTGGACCATGGCTACCGGCACACAGACGTGGGCCATGGCTACCGACACACATACGTGGACGTGGACCACAGCCACAGACACACAGACGTGTACCATGGCTACCGACACACAGACGTGAACCATCGCTACCGACACACAGACGTGGACCATGGCTACCGACACACAGACGTGGACCATGGCTACCGACACACAGACGTGGACGTGGACGTGGACCACAGCCACAGACACACAGACGTGGACCATGGCTACCGACACACAGACGTGGACGTGGACGTGGACCACAGCCACAGACACACAGACGTGGACCATGGCTACCGACACACAGACGTGGACGTGGACCACAGCCACAGACACATAGACGTGGACCATGGCTACCGATACACAGACGTGGACGTGGACGTGGACCACAGCCACAGACACACAGACGCCAGCCACGTGGCAATCACTTAAAAAGAAACGGTAAAGCGTTAGTCGTCTTCGACATCCCGCCTGTATGTGATGGGCGGTGGTTTGATGGTGCAGGCAAACCTACGAACTTGACGTTAACCGGTTTGTATGCTCTAGTGCAGAACAGAAATGCCGACAACCAGTGTCGGTCAGCAATGCCCTATTGAAGTTCCTCTATAAGCCGTATAAGTTCCTCTATATAAACTGCATTCTGCACTCTTTATCCATTGCAACTACGCACTCAGCTTCAACGAGCACATATGTCACCAAAGCACGGGCGTTGTGTTGTATTCTGCAGGATGGGCATGCTGCTGCTGCTCCTCCCCCCACCCAGGAATTTGAGTACGGATGTTCAGAGCTCACACGCTATACGGCATACTTCTCTCCCGGGCTTCGTAAGCAAGTTCCCTCAATACCCTACCTCGACCACATTTCCCTGAAGTGAACTTGTCTCTCCCAATCGTTTTCGTGTACAACTGTGCACAAAGAGTTAACATTGGCCAATGGAGGGCCTGGCGGGTCTGGTTCTGGTTCAGTCACCGAAAATAACGAACGATGCCCAAACTAGGTCTCGGATTAGCGTACGTATTGCATATGACACGATCAATATCGTCCATATAAATCACGTTCAAGCTTACACGATAAAACTCGACCCAGCGATGAAGTTTTCCGATGCTTCGCCGAGCCGAACACGCCACTGACCCTGGCCAGTGAGCTTCAATTCCGACCAACAGATGTCAGCAGCGGCGGACGTCAGCCGCAGTTTGCGCTGCCGCTGTATAGATGTCACCACCGTCGGCGTTCGTCACGCACCAGCTCGGCGTCGCCGCCGACCGCCGACCGCCGACCGCCTCCACCGTGCCCGCTCCCGTGCAGTCCCGCCAGACGTGAGACCGCGCGCTCCGGCCGGCGGAACAGCGTCCAGTCCCGCCAGATAGCCGACGTGAGGGCCGCCGACACCGCTCCTGGCGTGTGGCCAGCAGATAAGGGGCGTCGCCACCGAGTCGGAAGACACGCCCCCTCCGAAGCTCGTCCGGACAGCCAGCAAATCCCTTCATCAAACGTCGACTTGGGCCACCCAGCACGGAGGTCGGAGCAACATAAGCATGCGACGCGATAGTGTTTCCCGTCGTTGTTAGCGTTACCGTTGTCGTGCTGTCACCTGGCATCCGGCTCGGTTTGGTCTGGACCGTTAGCCATCCTTCTTCGACCACGGGGTGAAATGATAGCAGGGTCACCGTCTCACAATCCGCCCAATCTCCGTTCAGATGTCGCGGGCGCCGAACTCAACAAACACCATCACGACAAACACCACTCGCCCGGCGGTCCGTCAAGTGTGTCGGCGGCAGGAGCAGTACAGAAGCTGCTCCGACGGCCAACAGTCTGCCAGCCACTGGCACGAGGGCAGTACAGAAGCTGCTCCGACGGCCAACAGTCTGCCAGCCACTGGCACGAGGGCAGTACAGAAGCTGCTCCGACGGCCAACAGTCTGCCAGCCACTGGCACGAGAGCAGTGCAGAAGCTGCTCCGACGGCCAACAGTCTGCCAGCCACTGGCACGAGGGCAGTACAGAAGCTGCTCCGACAGCCAACAGTCTGCCAGCCACCAACACGAGGGCAGTACAGAAGCTGCTCCGAGCGATCGAACCGCTCAGACATCGAGTCACACGATGTTTCATTCATCGATAGCGTTGCTCATACATCGATAGAGTTCCTTATATGTCGATATTGTTGCGCATGAATCGCTCGAGATGTGTATACATCGGTATTCCATGTATACATATACACTTCATATATATACATATTCCTTTTCATGAAATTCCATGCTGGTAGGGTTCTCGGCCATATATCACCAGATTTTCCACGCCCAATGTCATCTGCTCAGGATCATATTAGGAGCGGAGGTGGAGGCACAGGGAGCATGCCCCTAAGCGCACACCTTTAGAGAGCTTTGTCCAGGAACTTACGGGTGCTGCATGTAAATAATGGACTCAAAATGGGACTTGCTCCGGTCTCGGCCCCATTTTTTTTCAATGTTCATACTTTTTTGATCGGTTGATAATGTTGAAGATAAATATTTGTTAGCTAGTATCAACACCAACATTTAATTCATAGCAATAGCAATAGCGAAAGACGGTAAACTTGTTGGTTGCATAGCAGGGGTCAATTTCTCACATGTAAAGCTACAGAAACAATACTGTTTTCGACCACATTAAAAATATACAACCTCTTTCCTCTCAACCCCAATAGTGTCAGGGCCCACGCATGTTGCTGTACGGGAAGTGAAGCAATACAATTCTGTGGGATTTTTGGGATTAGTTTATTTATTTATTGGTTGGTTCACGACACACTTTATGCACATTCACGGCTAATGGCGCCGCCCACACTGTTTCGCCGGTGGGCCGCGGGATTGGGAAATGTCCTGAATGGCGCTAGTGTAGAACCCGGGACCTTTGGTACCCATAGCCCGACACCTTAACCACTCGGCCATCCCCGCCCCTTTTGGGATTAGTTAATGGCTTCTGAATTTAAGGCATCTAACAACCACATCTTTTTTTAAACACGGAAACCCGGCCGTAGTTGTCATCAGGACGTAGTGTCAGAAAAGTGCACCAAGCCTATACACGGGCATACCACCACGAAGCCACAAATAGTTAGGCGACGATCTACACCGTGTGGCCGTATATGTCTAGTTGCATTCCAATTTATCGCTGCAGACGCTACCAATCTCGCACACACGCCGATATTCCGCCAGGTGGCTCTGCATGGCAGATGTCAAAAAGCTAAGCTATGAAACGCCTGGTGTGAAGATCGTGAACGCGATGGACCGGGACCAGTGCCGGAGATGAAAACCATAATCTGGACCGTACATGGCCAGCCTTATGTTGTTAGGATTGAGCTGGGCCCCGGACTGTAACTTGAAGTAGTATGCAGAAGTATATGTATAAAGCAGTATGTAGTAGTATGTACGAGCATGTATGAATACATAGTAGAATGCAGTAGTATGAGGTGTCCTGTAGAAGTGTATAGGAAAAAATATATATGAGTGCATAGGAGGATATAGTGGTTTGCAGTAGCATGCTGTAGTATATAGCAGTCGGGCCCCGAGTATACGTCCAAACGGAAGTCCGAATCGAAAACAAATCGAAACTGTAGCCGGAGGCTCTAAATAAATGTTGAACAAACGCGGCGCGAGGTGGTCAGAAAACAAATATCGAACGAATGACAAGAGAATGCCATGACCAACACACATCGGAACAAGCCTAAATCAAAGCCGCTTCAGGACGAGCGAGCGAGAGCGAGAGCGAGAGAGCGAGAGAGAGAGAGAGAGAGCACGCGCGCGCGCGCGCGCGACGAGGAAAGCTGACGCGAACGGATCGAGCAGCGGTGCTAAAAGCTGACTGTCAGACAGTGCTGAGAAAAGCTGACTGCAACGTTGTCGCCCGTGCGAATAAGTGCTCACACCAGCTTATTCCCGTAGCATACACCCGCCCACCTCTACACTCTTCACCAATCTTCAACGCTTTAACTTGTCAAGATCTGTGATGTTCGAAAGCGACATCACGCCCACTCAACCGAACCCAAGCCACCCAAGACCCCGATGCCTGTCGCCGCCTCTGACGCCCACGCCGGCCACGTGCGTGCCAAGGACGGTGACGTCACTACAGGGCCTCCCCGCCGCGGGGACGTAAACCGATCCGTGGCCAGTCGGTGGAGGTTAAGCTGGGTCAGATTTCGCCGTCGCCATCGCGAGGTACGCCCGAGTCTCACCGTGCTATCCACGACACACAACATTCGGGGGGCGGAGACGAGACGAGTCTAAGTCTAAGTCTTAGATCTGAACAAACAAAACTGCCTCTGCACAGGCGGTACAACATACGTCAAATTTGACGAGCTGCCGCACAGAGAGACGGCCGTCAAGGTCGATTCACTGTCGGCGAGCTCTCCGACTCTGATTCAGCGGCCACTCAGTCGTGTGAATTCGCAGACTCTGACTCGCTTACGAGTTTTGTGAGTCACACCCGCCTCCATCTCGCCAGCTGGCGAATGAAACGTGAGCGAGCTGCACTGGCGCAGTGCCGATAAAATACCGGGATATGCGGGATGGTGATGTCAATTTCCAGTAACGGGCGCCCGCCAGACGGCACCGCTCATGGCGGGCTTTCCACGACTGAAGTAGCCACCATTGGATTCTCATATTGTTTCAAAGCGCAAAGATTGTTCATCTTGGATAAAATAACAATTGAACAATGTGACTGAGGAACAAAGGTAATTCCGTACATTGGTTGGTACACATGGCACAATGCTCGCTTCTAATACTTTCAAGTGACCACGTGCAATGTACTAAGATCAGAGGTGCAATTCGGTCAAATTTGTGGCCTGTCTGAGGGCGCTTGCACAGACACAACAGCCGGCCGCGCAACGTGGCACTCGGACGGACCTTGCAAGCGGAAGCGCACCACATCGTATGTCTCATGATAGCTTGATGTAGTCGACCAGCATTCCAACTGCAGTCAAAACCTAGCAGATTCAGCCAGCTCCACATATAAGAGCAGATAAGCGATTTTAACATTGATCTACAGATGAGACATTCACATGCACGCGTAAATTTATCACGCACAAAATTTTACCCCACACTGTCCATAATAGCCACTGTACGTACGTGGAGGGAGGGTATCGTGAAATAAGTATAAAAGAACAAAGGCAAGTTGTAAGGGTATTCGTAGTGACACTGCAAAGACATCCTAGAACTCTTGGGAGAACTTCCGCAACAATAGCCTTGTTTCCATGTCAGGTTTGAATTTGGATTGGATTTCCACAATGAATCGAATCCGGATTACAAGGAGCATTTCTATGACCATTCGTGTGGAAATCAGGATTACATGGAGGATTTCCGAATCGGATTTGGTGGGAAATCCCGGATTTGCTGACAGTAGCGGCGCACGTACGACATTTCCCTCTAATACCCAAAACGCATGCCACATCGGCGTGGGCTGCGTCGTTGGATGAGATACTCGAAGAGGGATACTGTTATTTTGGAATGTATTATATTACATTATATCATATTATATATTATATTCTATATTATATTATATTATAAACCCGGCCACCCTTCACCAAAAACCTTCCAAAAACGACGACGGCGCTCACGACAGGAGAGGCAGGAAAAGGACACGAAGTGAATGCTACCATGTGCTTCCAACTCCTGGGAATCCGAATTTCCTCGGGAAATCTGTCTAAGCCGGATTCGGAAATGCAATCCAGTTAGCTGACGAAGGCGTTTCCATGACTTTGTAAATACAGATTGGTAAGCAAATCCGGATTTGCTGGTGCCATGGAAACGGGGCTAATAACTCCGCTCGGCCTCCCAAGTCCAGTATCCCCCTCCGGATGACGTCGCCGGGCCGTCGACAGCGACAGATGGCGCCCGGGCGGCTAGCCGCCGCCGCCGCCGCCGCCGCCGCCACCGCCGCCGCCGCCGCCGCCGCTGCCGCCTAACGGACCAGAGTCGAGCCGGCGACTCACCGCCGCTCCCAGTCGAGCCGGCCGCCGGGAATGCGGAATTGGCCGGTCGGCGCGGCCCGCCGTCAGACAGCCGGCCGGCCGGCAGTATATATAGGCCGACGGCCGGGACCGACGGTAGCTCCTCGCTCGGCCCGCCGGCCGCCGGGGTGCAGCAGCGGAGGCACGACACGACTCAGCGGTTCCTCGGCACAGGGGCGGGAACTGTCACAAGGTCGAGGGGCCAGACTCACTATATTGAAGTACACCGTGCCCATGCAACACTCATTTGGTCAATGCTAAACTTGTGCAAAGTGTGTGAGGGTGCTGGTTCAGCCTCTGCACGACCATTATGCCGTCCCGTGCCGTACGGCCACGGTGTCGTGGTTCGGGAACGTCGTACTCCATATGTTGCCGTGACTCAGGTGTTGTGGTTCAGGTTTTGTTTGGGATCTCCGTACCCCACATACTTCCATGGCTTAAGTTTTGATATAACTTAGGACATCATGGCCCGGGGCTCTCGCCGCCCTGTCATGCCAGGTCAGGTCAAGATACCTGGCAAGTCTGGGTGGGTCTCTGGCGTGCCAGTCGCATCGGTGATCGACTTACATGGTGACAATTTCGGCCGTCTGAACCCAGCACGGCTTACGTCGCCGGCCGACTTAACACAAGCTACAGACTAAGAAGTCATGCACATGGGTGTCGCCGAGTACGGACACGCGAGACTCGCATCGCTTCGAGCATCACGAAACTGAGCATCGCGTCCAGGGCGCTACACGAAGAGTGCACTTACAGCATCCTCGCCCCTTCCTCCTCCATTCAGAATTCATGCCGACACGTCGTCAAAGGTGTGGACACGGAAGACGGAGGCGGCCCGAGCCATCGCGTGAGGAGCGGAGGGGCTGCCGCAGCGGCTGTGGTGGCTCGACGGGTCGGACGGCCGACCAAGGACCACCACGACACGCACGACCAAACGCCGTCGCTGTCGGCAGACACGCGCCGCCAGACGGATGTTTTAGGCCCGTCTATAAGTGTTCCTGGCAACCAGACGACACTGGCGCCGCTCAGAAATAGCACCGAGGGGGCGGCGCCATTGAGGCGTCGGGTGCTGGCGACCTTATCAGAACACACACAGCGACGTCGGGTGGTGGCGACCTTATCAGAACACACACAGCGACGTCGGGTGCTGGCGACCTTATCAGAACACACAGTGACGTCGGGTGGTGGCGACCTTATCAGAACACACACAGCTACGTCGGGTGCTGGCGACCTTATCGGAACACACACAGCTACGTCGGATGTCCCTGATCAGGACCAGCGCACACAGACAGACAGACAGACAGACAGACAGACAGACAGACAGACAGACAGACAGACAGACAGACAGACAGACAGACAGACAGACAGACAGACAGACAGACAGACAGACAGACAGACAGACAGACAGCAGACAGACAGAAACACACACACAGCGACGTCGGGTGTCCCCGATCAGCACGCACAGAGCAATGTCGGTTGCCCCTAATCAGCGGTTGCAGTAACGCCATTTGTCACTGATGTCACTGTCAACAGATCAGGTGTCCCTGATCAGCAAATATAACGGAATGTACCCGTGATCAACAGATACGCCAGGTGCTCCAGCATGGCAACGCCACGCAACACTCGCTGAGAAACCTCCACCAGACAAACTTCAGTGGAGTGGCACCGAGACACGCGCAGAGATCGCTTCGAACACCAATCTGTGCAGGAAATCGTATCAAATGTCAGGCCTGGAGGAGATCGTCTCGAACGTCAAGCGGTTTCCACAGCCATGGTGCCGGGAGGAAACAGTCACGTTCATCGATATACGCAGAAGGGGGACTTCCAATCCCCTCAGGTCCGGGAACCAATTCCGGAAACCCGACCGCAGTTGGGCACCACCCAGTCGCTGCTGCCATCCATGAACGGACTCCCTCCGCCTTGGACTCGCCTAACATGCTGACCGCGGTCAACTTTGGCCCCCGCAGTCTCCGTCTTGGTTTACGCGGTAACGGTACCCGTTCACATTACCCCAGCAGTACCCAATGGACACGCCCCTCACTCGACAGTATTCTAGACGAGTCCCCGCCTTCCAGCCACGCCCCGCTTGTGGAGCAACGAACCAGCCACCACGGCGCAGGAGCTTCTCTCGGCCAGCCGCCGACAGTCTACCACGACAGCCTATGACCGGGAGCGCGCGGGTGAATGGGGGGAGGGGGGGTTGAAGGGCGGTTGTAGGCGGCCCGAGTCACCGGGAGGGGGCGGGCAGGGGTGGGAGACGTGGCAGCCAGGCAGGCGGCGGCTCCGACCCGACCGGGACCGCCGTGGGAGGATGCGGTCGTGCCGTGGGAACCGACGCCGTCCGCCGGCCCCCGCGGCGCCGGTAGGCCAGACGGCCGGCCAGCGCCGCGGGTGTCGTCAGACCGTCGGCCAGACACCGTCCCACCGCAGGCGTGCGGCAGCGCCAGCGGCGGCTCACCGTGGAGACCGGACCGCGGCTCTGACCTGTGGAGGCCGGACCGCGGCTCTGACCTGGAGAGGCCGGACCGCGGCTCTGACCTGTGGAGGCCGGACCGCGGCTCTGACCTGGGCAGGCCGGATCATAGGTCTGACCTGGGGAGGCCGGACCATAGGTCTGACCTGTGGAGGCCGTACCGCGGCTCTGACCTGGGCAGGCCGTACCTCGGCTCTGACCTGGGGAGGCCGGACAATAGGTCTGACCTGTGGAGGCCGTACCGCGGCTCTGACCTGGGCAGGCCGTACCGCGGCTCTGACCTGGGCAGGCCGTACCGCGGCTCTGACCTGGGGAAGCCGTACCGCGGCTCTGACCTGGGGAGGCCGTACCGCGGCTCTGACCTGGGGAGGCCGTACCGCGGCTCTGACCTGTGGAGGCCGTACCGCGGCTCTGACCTGGGCAGGCCGTACCGCGGCTCTGACCTGGGCAGGCCGTACCGCGGCTCTGACCTGGGCAGGCCGTACCGCGGCTCTGACCCGGGCAGGCCGTACCGCGGCTCTGACCTGGGCAGGCCGTACCGCGGCTCTGACCTGGGCAGGCCGTACCGCGGCTCTGACCTGGGGAGGCCGCACCGCGGCTCTGACCTAGGGAGGCCGGACCGCGACTCTGACCTGGGCAGGCCGCACCTCGGCTCTGACCTGGGGAGGCCGGACAATAGGTCTGACCTGAGGAGGCCGGACCATAGACCTGACCTAGGGAGGCCGGACCGAGGCTCTGACCTGGGGAGGCCGTACCGCGGCTGACCTGCTGAGGCCGCAGCGCGGCTCTGACCTGGGGAAGCCGGACCGTGCCTCTGACTCGGGGAGGCCCGACCATTGCTGACCCGGAGGAGACCGGACTATGGGTCGGACCCAGAAGAGACCAGATAATGGGTCTGACCCCCGGAGCAGACCAGACCACGAGCCTGGCTCGCAACAAATCGGATCGTGGGTTTGCCTCCGATGGAGACGAGACACGACACGCGCTGACGGCGGCTGGCGACAGCCAAACCAAACCGTCAGTGCGTTTCCGGGCCGCTTGTTGCGCCAACAGCACTAGACCGTTCACCGCACCGCTTCCGGTCGGTCAGCAGCCCGTCCGACGTCGGACTGACCGACCCCCAGCTCCCCAGCTACACCGTGTGGCAGTCCGTCTTACGTCACATTGACCGACCACCAGCTGGCTCCCCGGAGACCCGCCCGACGACGCTGCTTGGCACCTCAACACAAACTTGGGATCAAGGACTTATCCCAGATACAAGCACACATGGACATTCGCGCAAATAGTCGCATTGGTGCTAAAATTTAGTGATTTTTGTGCCGCACAGTTTTCACTCATTCCTTTTCACTTTTTGGCACGTATGGTATATACTTCTGCGTGGGCCCTCTCCTAAAAAAAATACTTTCTTTCACTTCATAAGAAGTCATTCAACTATTCAACTAAACTTGGAGGACGCAAAAAATGGGCTGATAAATGGTAGGCGTCTTTCAACTATGAAAAGCGTAAGGACATGCATCTGGTGTGGAGTCGAGACATTTAGATATACAACGAGAGGTAGGGAATTTGATGTCACTAGGAAAGAGACTTAGGTGCGTTAGCTTAAAATGACCATAAAGCAGAAAAACAATGTATCTCAGCTAGGAACAAGACAACCAGAATGCTATAAATCATTAATGGAAGTGCGAGGTATAAGAAAAAGGTGTGAAAACTGTATTCAGCCTATGTGCGACCCTATTTGGAATATTATGTACAGGCATGGAACCTTACTTAGGAAGAGGTATGGATATGCTAGAAATAGCGCAGCGAGAAGCCTATATATTTATCAGTGGACTAGGTAACTTAAGAATATGGAGAAAGGCTTATGGCATTAATAATGCTCTTATTGAAGTACATGGAATTACGAGGTGTTATGTTTGTAGTGTTGTAAAAGGGTTAGAAATTGTCCATCTGAATGATGCTCATCTAATTGTTGTACCACATAGGAGTCATCAATTCAGGTTGGGCAAGACAAGCTATAAGACAGGCACCAACAATTCTTCAGTCAAATGGTGAAATGAGGGGGAGAGCTCATCGAATGTATAAATGTATAAGAAGTAAGACAGCACATAAACAGGATGGACACATTCTTTAGGTCAAATAATCTTATTGCTGAATTCCAAGATGTGCAGTGGGAAAATTTGAAATTTGGTGACCGAAGCGGGATTGATATAACCGAGTCACGCGTAATGAAGAGCTGCACCACGCTCATTTAAAATACGTTTTTGTAATCACGAATGCATAATATGTTGGTAACTATGAGAGCTGGGGGTATCTCCAGCATCACTACTTGTGGCACCCGTGAGCACGCTCTACGCATAAGCCTTGATGAACAAGAAACGCGCATCCAAATAATTTGTGCGTGTCTCAAACCATTCATCTTTCACAATGCCCGAGCAAATTTGGATTAATAAGCAGCGGAATGAATGTCAAAGGTCACACAGCTGAACAAAGCAGCATACAGGAACGCCTGTGCAAGCTGGTGTCTGTGTCGTCCTTGATAATTCGGTAGGCTTAAGGTAGGTGATATTGCAGGCTGTTGATTAATACCACCGATATATATATATATATATATATATATATATATATATATATATATATATATATATATATATACATGCGACGATATCAAAATATCAGCATGGTGTGGAAACGATGTAATCAAGAGGTAATTGCCAATTTTATTTTTTACAAAAATTAAGCAGCAAATCCGAGACTCAGTCCGCATCCCGCGACTTGTGACCCTTCAGTACACGTCCTTGCCAAATGTCATGACCTTGACAGCCATCCTCACCGACTGTGACCCAGTCTCGGCGGCAGCCGCATGGTACGGACAGGCGTCACCGTCAGCCGGTCCAGAATTCGGCCACGGACGGGCATCTGAGCAGCATCTGGTACACCTGGACTCGCCCCCATCACTTTTTTGTGGCCAGTAGGAAGAGTTTCGCTCCGAGAATAGCTTTATTGGAAGCAACATCGCACCGGAGCTGGTGTTAGTGTTTCTTGGTTTCGTGGCGTCGATCGTGTTTATCCGGATAATCGAGGGCTCCAGAATTTACGGAAGGGGCCACAGGGTAGACAAAGAGCCCATACCACTCAAGAATGGCCCCAGCCTTCCAGTAGCCATACAATCTGTGCGCCCCTTACGAACACCCTGTGCACGACGCTATCCAAGAACCTTCATACCGGCTCGGGGACCCTCTCCGTCGGCTCATGACCCAGGGTCCCCGTCAGGTTCGGTTCGGCTGGGTTAGGTTTGACGCGTAAAATAAACCAGGTGAATGCAGCCACGTGGTGCCTGGCACAATTCGCCAACACACATTTCAGCCACAGCCCCAGCAACAAATCGAACATGGGCGCTACATGACCAATATCACCTGTGCCCTGAAGCGTAAATGACTAGGTAATCGAAACGTAATGCCATATCATGAGACCATAATATCCTCAACTACCGCCTCATCTCTCTAACCTATTCCCCGCTCATTTTTCTCCGTGGATCTTCACTTCTGCACACTGAGCTGAACACATTGGCGCCGTCGTTATAATTATCGGGTCAGGCCTCAGTCTAGAGGAATTCTCGATGCTGAAAATGGAAAAAAACATATGCTCTTCGCGGAGTATCTGCCGCGATGCCAGATGTTCACACGCATACTAAATACCTACCCCATAGTGAATAAGCCACCCTCCCCTCTCCAGGCACAGACAGCTGTGGCACATGACCAACTCCTCGATCCGACCCTGGTCCGGGGAACGGAAGGGTCCCTCGGCACATTTTCCGTGCAATGCCACGAGACCAGGCTGCGGCGCATGGCAGTCGCTAAGGACTCTGGGTGCCCCATAGTGAATAAGCCACCCTCCCCTCTCCAGGCACAGACAGCTGTGGCACATGACCAACTCCTCGATCCGACCCTGGTCCGGGGAACGGAAGGGTCCCTCGGCACATTTTCCGTGCAATGCCACGAGACTAGGCTGCGGCGCATGGCAGCCGCTAAGGACTCTGGGTGCGGAGCAGGCGCGCCACTGGGCATTTAACCTCGCCCATAGAGGGTGGCGCCCCTTCGGAAAGGCCGAGTGCACCTCTCAATGAACATTTTTTTCCCCAGAGGGCCTATTCCTCGCTGAGGTATAGGAACTCCTTGAAGGAAAAGGCAGCGGGTCGAGTGCGCACCCCACCCCCCATCCAGTTAACAGGATCATCAAGCGAAGGGACCTCTCCAGGTACTTTCGCGGTGGCGCTCCTCCGAAGAAATGATGCCCCTAGACAAGTGGCCCCCATAACAACCCCTCGACCCGCCCTTGTCACGGGAATGGGAGGGTTCCTATGTACATCTTCCGTGCGACACCACGAGCGCAATGCTCAATTTGACCAAGTCTGGGGATATGTTCCACACATCCCCCCCCCCCCCCTGTTCCTGTTCCTGTTCCTTGCCGTGGCAACGCCCATGAGTTCTGCGCTTGCCTGTCGCGAGAACGCGGTGACATTGTCCTCCCTCGGCGACGTCTTTTCCTGATCAGCACTTCGTCAGCGGAAGTTCGACCGCAGTCCCCGCACTGTACCCGTACCGACCTGGGGCGAGCTGATACTCTGGCAGACATCCGACTGAAGACAGCGCCAGCAGCCGTATAAACGGCGAGCAGCACAACCACCGGTCCTTTCAGCGCAGCACGCGCGAACTCTGCATCATCGTCTGCATTCACAAGCGGAGCTGCTCCAACACCAGCACTACCGGCACTACAGGCACCACGGCCCCCGACGCCATCCACACGCTCCAGCCCCTCCACCACTGACGGTCCCCGACTGCTCCTCTCGCTGACAGCCGCTCCTCGACCAGCGCTACCATATAGTCGCGTCAAAATATCACCAGCTTCGGCCGAAAAGTCGCCAGATGTGGGGAATTTTTGTCCTGTGCAATCGCAATGCTCAGCCCGTCACGGACTTTTCAACGGATCGTCAGTTTCCAACAGCTAATCGCGTCGCTCCTGCGACTCAATGGTATCGCTCAATTGCGTGCGCATTCTTTTCGCGTGGTTGCCCACGCACCGACATTCCACAAGGCCGACAAGTCTTTGCATTTGGCAGCGCGGCAAACCACACCCAACCACGTGGCTTTCGGCGGCTGAGAGTCCGTGGGCGGATCGACGGCGGGCGGCGGCACAGCCGCGGTAACGTCACACACAGGCCGGGGGCGCCGGCGGGGGTGTTCGGCCGTGCGGCGCTGCGCTGTGACTCATTGCGCGCGCTCCGGAAAACAGGCCACGTGCAGATGATACACGTCGGCCACGAGGAGTGCTCGCAGCGCCTCCTGTTTTCCTCCCCCGCTCCGCGCGAGGGGAGGAGACTTCCGGCACAGGACCGTCCGGAAATGAATCATTAGTCCAACTGGATCGCCCGTACCGCGCCTTTCCAGCCGGCGGGGTGTTTGGTTTGAAACACAATCCATGAGGCACGGTTAAGTTGAATACCAGGAGGGCCGTAGGAGCAACAGGAGAGGTGAGAAAACGTTTTTATCCAGAACAGTTTCAGAGCACATCATTTCCTCGAAGAGGCGTCACCGATTGATAATATTTCAAAGGAGTGTGCACTCGCGTGCCAATGAGGGAGGGGCGACATTTATGCCTAAAGCGGTGTCTTGAAATGAACACTTCTAGGGGTTGAGCACTCGAGCATCTTCAAGGTATTAAGCCTCATCTCCGGTCAGAGTGGGCGCCGCAAGAATGTGGGCGACCCAGCCCCAGTTTCCCTATGCCGCTAAGTACGCCCATGAATAACGCCAGTATCGGACAATACGGATACGATGGGAGCGATATAAACACTGTTCATGCGCCATGAAGCCTAAACAACACTGGCCTGCGCTTCAGAACTTTTTTCAAAAGGTCGGAAGTTTCTCAGCTGTTCTAATACAAGTTTCGTGTGCTGAATCCGAAAATACTATCCATTTTTCTCGATTAGCTCAAGTTTTCACACTACGTCAAAGATAACAACTCACGCACTGATGTATCAGTATGCATACTGCAGCATGATATATATCAGTAGCGGAGAGAAGTGAGAATTGGGACGCGGGAGAAAGGGACAAAGCATTATCTTTTAAAGTACAAGTCCAACGCTGCTTTTTACTATGTAATATTTTCTTATTAACAAGCGACAGCGTTGGCAAGCACCGCCGTCTTCCTTTTCAGCGCGCAACGTGGCTGTGTGAACATTGAGTGGAAAAGGTTCTTACTTTGGGGCGTCAATAACTCATTTTTTGGATGGTATCATCAAATATTTTGTTCAATTACGAATATATTACTAACATGGAATTTTGTAACATTTGACAAGTGTTGCTATTTGCTCGTGTGTGTTCGACATACGGACCTGATTGATGGAAAATGGTGATGGTGGAAGAATTGGGACAAGCGTCCCAATTCTCCCAGCCTGTCCCATTGTAATGTTACATGTAGTTTACATGTAATTAACCCGTCATATCGCAATAAGGCATTTTATTTGAGTAAATGTAAGTAAATTTTAGGAAACTACCTCAATGAAACTACTGTCAACTGAGCCTGTAATTAACCCAGAATATGGCAATGAAACATTTTATTTTCGTAAATGTTTTTAGTATCCGTCGAAGAGCTACTAACGGACTAGTTTAGCAAGAAGTAGGGACAACACTCAAAATGTTATCCATGATGATTTTTTGCACCACACCTTGAAATAAAGAAGTGCTTCGTATGACACAATTTTGAGTGAACCGCCGAAATAATCACAGACTAACCTTTACCTATTTTAATTTACGTCCCAAATCTCCTTTTGAGTCCCATTTCTCCCTGTCGCCAGTCCCAATACTCCCTCACTCGTCTCAATTCTTACGAAAATTGCACTTTTCATTTTTCTTGAATAACAGAGTAGATTCATTACATTTCGTTTTCAAATTTCAGTCTGGAGCGCACAAATGTCTGGGGGTTACTTTGAAATCAGGAATATGTCGCTCGCTGCAATGACACGGGTGCAACCGCGTGTCAAAGTTGCGGTCCGATTTTTGTCCCAATTCTCACCACTCTCCCCTACTGAATGCATCATCTCTAATGTCGATTTTGTGTATTTCCAGGTCTGAAGTCATGGGTCGGCAGTGTCAAAAATCATCCAGACAGGTTCTGTTACATATGTGGAAAGGTCACCCTACCAGATCGCCAGGCAAGCATAACCGACTTTGTAAAAAAGAGTTACCACGCATATTTTAGAGTGAAACTTGGTGATCAGGACAAGCCGTTTGCCCCTCATATCTGCTGCAAGTCATGTGTGGAAGGCCTACGAGCCTGGAAGAACAAGGCCCGGAAATCAATGTCGTTCGGCATTCCCATGGTGCAGCGGGAGGGAAAGGATCATACCACCGACTGCTATTTTTGTATGACAGATCTGAAAGGAGTAAATCGAAAGAAACAGATGGATGTAAAATATCCGGATGTGCCATCACCATCAAGCCAGTCCTTCATGGTCCCCATCCCTGAACCCGATGTCGACATCGAGTCATCTTCCGACTCTAGTGGGGATGAAATGGACGCAGACGCGTCTGGTGCATATGAACCGACCGAGAACGATCGACCGGTACCGCTGAACCAAGCTGAGCTCAATGACCTAACGAGGGACCTAAACTTGTCCAAGGAATTGCTCAGCTGTTGGGTTCACGGCTCCGCGAGAAACGTTTGCTGGCGCCTGAAACGACATTCTTTTGGTATCGGAATCGCGAAAAAGAATTAAGAGAATACTTTACCTTCGACGAAGAACATTCTCTAGTCTACTGCAACAACACCGCGGGCCTAGTAGAAACAATGGGTACAGAGTACAACCCAGCAGAATGGAGGCTGTTCATAGACTCCTTGAGTAGGAGCCTGAAGGCAGTTCTTCTGAACAACGGCAATAAGTTCGCGTCGATTCCTGTTGGACGCTCCGTGCAACTGAGGGAAACGCATAACAGCATGTAAATTTTGTTGTCTGCTTTGAACTACAAAGAGCATGGTTGGCTGATCTGTGGTGACCTCAAGGTAGTAGGTCTCGTCCTTGGGTTGCAGGTCGGCTACACGAAATGTCCATGCTTGCTATGCGTCTGGGACAGTCGGGCTGACAAAACAGCACTATGTACAACGCGACTGGCCATCCAGGCATGCACTTGAACCTGGCTCCCACAACGTGCAGTCACGCCCCCTGGTTGAACCACAGAAAATCCTACTTCCACCACTCCATATCAAACTCGGTTTGATGAAAATTTTTGTGAAAGCACTGGATAAAGAAGGACCAGGATTTGCATTTTTGGGACAGAAATTTCCTCATGTGAGCAGAGAGAAGCTGAAGGCTGGTGTATTCGCCGGTCCTCAGATAAGGGAGCTCATGAAGGATACTCGATTCGAAGAGTGTCTGGAACAGTCTGAGCTCTCTGCATGGCTGGCCTTGAAGTCAATCATCACCAACTTCCTGGGTAATCACAGAAGTGCGGAATACGTGAAGGTCGTCGATGAGTTGATGGACAGTTTTCAGCAACTTGGTGCTCGAATGTCGGTAAAAATGCACTTCCTTAGGTCCCATCTAGATTGTTTCCCGGATAACTGTGAACGTGAAGTGAAGTGAAGAGTGAAGAGTGATACAGTGAAGTATAGGGAGAACGCTTCCACAACTTTCTGGCGGACTGTTGTTGTGCCTGAAAGGGGATGTCCCATCTGCTCAACACAGTCGGAATTCCCTGAAAAGGCCATTTATTCCGCAGTAGTGTGTACTGTTGGGATGCGCCCTGAAAACACTCATGGTCCATCTGTGTGGAGTTTAAACCTTTATTTATGCTTCTGCCGGATTCACTAGTAAACCGGTCAGAGCAATGTTTTGGTTCATGTGAGTGAAATAACATATTTAAGAAATCGAGCCAATCGAGCAAAACTGATGTCATTTTCTGAATCAGCATGCAGAACTGACCTAAAAACAGCTGAGACACCCATGACCTTATAAATCACGCAAACCAGTGTAATCAATCAATCAATATTACAGGTGGACAAGGATTCATCGGCGTTCGAATGGTCTCCAACTTTGGAGGACCAACTAGCTCGAATTCAGCGCCTCGGGTTCTGATATAGCTGAATTAATTGGCACTACCAGTTCAGGAGAAAAAGCAACGTGAGAAAATCAGCTATAACTAGATCAAGGTGACTGCAAGTGACCTATATGCGATGTCAATGAAGATAATACGTTAATGTGATAATAATGTGATAATACTGTGAAATTGCAGCATATATTGCCGGTATAAAGCTGCATAAGTCATAACGATACCACCGTTACAACTGCTATGCTGTGCACACTATTCGCTATATACCATTACATTTACCGACATATATACCGTCATATGATATAAGCAAACAAAACATTATCCACTATGACCTAATGGCGGTAAGTGTATGCTGGCGGGTGTAAGATAGCACCAGAAGTTATATGGGAAATGCTGGCTGCAAACTGCGGACAGGAAAATGGTCATGAAACCTCAAAGACGCACGCCCAATTGCACTGCAGTTGCATTAAAGTTGGCTTACATCGTGTGATGCTTAACTCGAGGGAAACATTCACAAACCAAGAGCTCCAGTTGATGCGAATGAGCAGACATAAGTTTCGACTTGATTCATGATAACTGCTCGCTCCAGCCTGCGGTGTTACTGCACGGTCAAGAGACCTGAGTCTCCCACACTGCAGCTAGCTGCGACACGTATGCAGCAGCATTTACGCAACGACTCCACCACCAAGCGCAATAGCTAAAACAAACGCAATGAGCGGCCATTTCAGCACCAGAAACGCCAGACAGTAAACACAGCATGGGATGACGTCTGAGAACCAATGAGCTGGCAAGTTCCGCTCGCAGGTTTAACTGAAACGAATGAACTGCACCGAGCAAGAGGTTTCATTCATTGAAATGAATGGACCGGATGGAGCTCCGAGTTTGAAGAGGAGACGGCTCTGCCGACCGCGTCTGGTCGGTCAGAGGCGGGTGTGAGCGGCATGATCGCCGTGCCGGCCCCCGGTACGGAAGATCGGTCCACCCCTGACGTCCGTCCAGGAGATACCCGATACAAGACACTCGACCAGGAGATACCCGTCCAGGAGACACTCGACCCGGTCCACTCTTGACGTCAGCCCAGCAGACACACGAGGTCCACTCTTGACGTCAGTCCAGCAGACACTCGAGGTCCACTCTTGACGTCAATCCAGCAGACACACGAGGTCCACTCTTGACGTCAGTCCAGCAGACACACGAGGTCCACTCTTGACGTCAATCTAGCAGACACACGAGGTCCACTCCTGACGTCAGCCCAGCAGACACTCGACCCGGTCCACTCTTAACGTCAGCCCAGCAGACACTCGAGGTCCACTCCTGACGTCAGCCCAGCAGACACACGAGGTCCACTCTTGACGTCAGTCCAGCAGACACACGAGGTCCACTCTTGACGTCAATCTAGCAGACACACGAGGTCCACTCCTGACGTCAGCCCAGCAGACACACGAGGTCCACTCTTGACGTCAGCCCAGCAGACACACGAGGTCCACTCTTGACGTCAGCCCAGCAGACACTCGACCCGGTCCACTCCTGACGTCAGCCCAGCAGACACACGAGGTCCACTCTTGACGTCAGCCCAGCAGACACTCGACCCGGTCCACTCCTGACGTCAGCCCAGCAGACACACGAGGTCCACTCCTGACGTCAGCCCAGCAGACACACGAGGTCCACTCCTGACGTCAGCCCAGCAGACACACGAGGTCCACTCTTGACGTCAGTCCAGCAGACACACGAGGTCCACTCTTGACGTCAATCCAGCGGACACTCGATAACCCGATATATATAGGTGATATAGTAACGACAGCCGTAGTCAGTAGTGGCGTCAGCCGTAGTCGTTAGTGAGGTCAGCCGTGGTCAATAGTAGTGTTAGTCGTAGTCAGCACCGGCGTCAGCCGTATTCAACAGTGGGGTCAGCCGTAGCTAGTAGTAGTGTCAACCGTAGTCAGTTAGTTATTTTGGTTTTAGGGTGCCTCGACTACCGAAGTCATTTTGCGCCCATAACTAACGGCGTTATCAAAGGGCGTTTCAGAATGGAATCAAGATTCGCATAGTGCGTAGCCGTCTACCTGGCCCTATTGTGCCACAAAACCTACATGCAATGTATATCAGCTAGGGGTATATATTGCTGAGAACGACACTTCAGACAAAAATTCAATCAATCGTCCCAACTGGACAATATACGAGTTATCGGATATAATATCGCGAAGGGAAGCCACCTGGTCCAACCCAAAGTGATGTCTACGCTGGTCAGTGTAATGAGGACACGAGTTTAGAACATGGTGAACCAGTGATAAATCATGCGTACAATAGAGTGGAGCATACCACTCTCTGAACACTTAATCGACATCTCTCATAAGTGTCGACATCCTGCTCCTTGATGCGTCCTTTGAAGTCTTCCTGACTCCTTTCTTACATAATCACGTTTATAAGTACCATATAAATGCTCTTGATAAGGAATGGTGATATACAAACATTTCGCAACGCAATTTCAGGAATAGAGGTCACCTGAAATGTGGTATGGCATACAATATCAGTTCATAGCATAGGTATTATTTATTTTATCCTGAACATAGCTCTTCCTAAATTATGAATTTCTAAACAAATGATGAAGACACAGTCATAGGTATCTACACCATGGGCTAAAATTTGGGTCTAAAAGACATCAAAGTCATTTTAAATGACACTAATTCCATAGCAAATTTCGGCATCCTACTGTGTCATTTCGACACCTCACACCTCACGAGAAACCATTATTTAAACCCTGTGGCGAACTGTTAAAGGTGCACGACACCTTGAGCATAGAGGATTATCGCCACCACATAACAAATAACTATGAGTGACATAAGTATGCCCTATGGGGAGGCGGCAGAGTGTAACCTCTTCTTGTCTATGTCTACGACAGGACGAGCTCCATGGTTTCAAACGTTGTTTGATGGTTCGTGGTTTGTTTGTCACAGTCGCGTCCCACATTGTTTGCCACTTGTCTAGGAGGAAGACGGAAACCTCTCGGTAATGGTCCGTGGCAGGGAGTGGCAGTGATCGAGCGCATGGTGCATTTGTTGCTCGTTTCGTCGCAGCATCCGCCAACTCGTTTCCGGAAATACCAATGTGGCTAGGGAGCCAGCATAGGACCACCTGTCGTCCTAGGTGTTGCAGACCAGCAAGACGGCTCAGAATATCCCGCAGAAGGGGGTTTGATGGATAAAACGTGTCCAGGGCCATACTACTACTTAAAGAAGCGGAGAATCGGTGAATATAGCATTTAGATCACCATCAGACACCTTGATATTGTACAGAGCTTTCATAATAATGATAGGTTCCGACGAATACACCGATGCATATGTCGGGAGGGAAAACGAGCGGGTGACAGATTCGCGAACAAAAGCCTTCGCCAACATATGCTGACGGCCTCTGTTCGAGAGCCGAAAGCATATGTTGCCACCCATTCTTGGTATGCTTGAATATATTGGAGAGCCAGTGCGCGAAATTCTGCTGGAGGAACATCGGATTTTGGGATTTTCGTGAGAGTTACATCCACCTCCAGTGCGATCAACTCCCATAGAGGCGTCTCCATGTCCTTGAGTCTACAAATTGTTCGAAGTTTAACTCAACTTTCTCGCAGAAGCATTCGAATTCGCACACCAAACGGGACGGCAATCACATTTCGCTCACCTGAACAAAATGATGAATAGTCGATGCGAAAAGACATGCGAGAAAGCTGGATTGTTAGGAAACTGGCGAAGCTTGCAGGTGTATCGCATCTCCAACCTTTCTATACGCAGATTGAGAGGTGGCTCGTATGCTTCGGCTAAGAGGCCCACGGTGGGCGATGTGCGAAATGCCCCTGTCGCGATGCGCATAGCGGTATGATGAACAGTGTCCAATGTTCGCTTGGTGGTGCTGAGCGCTCCATCGTAGATAAAACAGGCATAGTCCTGCTTAGCGCATATCAATGCACGGCAAAGCAGACGGGGATACCTGTCAAATCCATAGCTAATGCGAGAAACACGTTTTAACACGCGCCCTAGAAGGCCTCTGAAAATTACGCGCACTGGAGGGGGCGGATTTCGGCCCCCTAAGATCTCGGCTCCCATTAAGGCTAGAGCAACAAAATTCGCAGGGTAGATGGGCACGATAGTTAACTCTATTGTGTGCACATTTCGTGACTTTAGGTCAATATCTTCAAGGTGAAATGAGGTCAAAATAGCAAAATTTCCCGGTTTTGCGTGGCTTGGCTTGTAATTGTTATGGATCGCTGTGAATCGCAGCGATCCATAAGTATGCCAATTTTGGGGCATTTAAACACAATCACAGCCTGTGATTGTGTTTAAATGTCCCAAAATTTGCATTAATGATGTTTTGGACATTACTAATGATGCAATACATATGCCAGATCCGCCATTTCACCTCAGGTCACCTATATAGGAGCACTTTATCCGGTCATTACCTCTACAGTTACCGGAACCGGGCTGCCCACCTGACTGCTCCGCTGGGCGGCTCGGCACAATCGGCTTCGCAAAGAAAGGAGTGAAATACATGAATACAATATAGAAACGCTTAGGCACACGATGACAAACAGTATATTTCCGGATGTGTAATCGTCTACGCAAAGAGAGGCCGACCAAGCTGGGGTGGAAGTACGTCGCAAATATCGTGTACTATAATGGCGAATAGTGCCACATTCAAAACACTTCTCTGTGGCACGCCATTCTCTTGCACATGTCTTATGGATAGCTGGTGGCCAACATGATCACTGAAATGTCGGTCAGTCAAAAAATTCCGTACAAATATCCCCATTAATCCCCGGGCACCGCAACTGTGTACTTTTGCAACTATACCTTGGCACCAGGTCGTGTCATATGTTGCTTCTATGTCTAAAAAGACAAAGCCGACGTGACGTTTCTACTTAAACGCCACAAGTACAGTGTTAAGTGTTAAAATGTGGTCGATAGAACTCCGGTTCTTCCTGAAACCGCACTGTGCATCCGAAAAAGTCATACACTTCCAAAAAACACGTTAATCTAGCAGTTGCCAGCCGCTCCATTTGCATATACGTGAGGTGAGGGCTATTGGGCGATAGTGTAGTGGTTCTAGTCCATTTTTGCCAGGCTTCGACACTGATATCACCAATTGCTTCTTGACAGGCTACTGGGAAGTCGCCTTGTTTCCACAGCTGGTTAAAGATGCTTAGAAGTGTTTCGATTGCACGTGGTGGGAGAAGCTTTATCATTTCGTTGTGTATATTGTCTGGGCCCTCATATACACTCCTGAGCTTCGCCAACGCGGAAGTCAGTTCGGACATCGTGAATGGTCTGTTATACGATATGCTGTCAGTGGTGGCAAAGTCAACAGGAGACATTTCATTGCACGACCTATGACGTAAGAGCGGATCCCAATTGCCACCTTGGCTACGTTCCGACAGAGAGCGGGCAATTTCGTTTGCAACGTCTATGAATTTCGTTACATCTCTGTGACCCATGCGTAGCACCGGTAGGTAAACGAACGAATGCTGGCCTGCAATGCGTTTTATTCTGGACTGTAGCTGCATAGTTGGGGTATGCCTGTTTATTTGGCCTATATATTCTCGCCATGATAGCTGTTTTGCTGCACGAAAACAGCGTGCCAGGGCCCTGGCCCTCAGAAGGGGGACCATATTTCCGGTGTTGCTATTTTTTTAAAACTAAATTTACGATAAGCCATTTTTCATGCCCGGATGGTGTCTCCGCATTCCTCCGTCCACCACGGGACCAGGGTACGCCAGGGTCACCAGAAGTGCGAGGTATGCATGAGTATGCAGAATTCAGGAGCAGTGATGTAAACTGTTCAATACCTTGTGATTTCTTCTGCCCATCAGCGGAGAACCGTTTCTATTTGTGTTGCATATTCAGTCCAGTTTGTTTTGCGAAGGTTCCATCGCCGCCGCATCTGTCCAAGGACAGGACCGTCACGGTAAGTCAGCCATACAGGGAAGTGGTCACTTCCAATAGGATCAGCGACTAACGACAAATTAAAATATTGCACAAGTTGAGGACTAGAGACACTGAGGTCTAACACGGAAGTTTGTCCAGATGGCATACTAAAGTGAGTCCTGGCGTCTGTGTGTAAAATATATTACGAAACCCCGTGTAAAAACTGCTCCACAAGACGTCTACGCCCGTTGACAACTTCACATCCCTCAACCGTAGTCAGTTGTGCCAAATGTAGTCAGTAGTGGTGATATAGTAGCGACAACCGTACGCAGTAGTTGGTCAGCCGTAGTCAGTAGTGGTGTCAGCCGTTGTCAATAGTGGTGATAGCCGTAGTCAGCACTGTTGTCGGTCAGCCGTGGCCGGTCGGGTGCCGCTGGCGGCTGCGCCCCCGATCGGGCCGCCGGCAGCGGCGTGCCGTGTGATCTCCGCCGGCGGCCCCGTCCGGTCAAAGGTCGGCCGGCGGCCAGACGGCCGGCGCCGTCGGGCCGCCGCTCGGCACGGCCACATCCGGCGGCGCATCGCCGGCGCCCGCTCACCCGCCGGCCAGAGGTCGACCAAAGACCGCCAGCTGCCTGCCACGCCCCGCGCACACACCAATGACCACCAACGTTCGAGGTTGTGATTCTTGGACGTTATGAACTCTGGACGTTGTGATCCCACCCCATCCGAGACATTTTGGACTTCTTGGGCTTTAATTGGAATTTTGGACGCTATGGTCCTTGGACGTTGTGAGCTTTGAACGTTATGAACTTTGGTACCAAATGAACCCTGGATGTTGTGATATTTCCCCTACCCACCCACCCCTCACGCGGAAGCTTGGACGGCGTGCCCGCCTGCCCGCCGGCTGCCCAGCGGCATCGCCAGCGCTGGGCGGGGGCGTGGGCGACGCACGTACCGCAGTCACGTACCCAGCCGCTGCAGCCCGCACAGGTCACACAGTGTTTACTTTTGGCGTGGAGTGGCTGCGAAGGACGGTCGGACGCGGCTGATCCGCCCACCCTACCCACCCCCGGCAGACGCCGTTTGCCACGCCGTTGCCAGCCGGGCTTCGGCCTTCGCCGGCGGAGCGCCTTCACGTTCAGAGTTAAGGTAAACTTTGTCCACTCAGGCTGGAGTGTAGCATGTGTGAGACCTCAGATGGGAAGTGCACCACCTGTGATTCCTCAGATGTGAAGTACACAATGTGTGAGGCCTCAGATGTGAAGTACACAATGTGTGAGGCCTCAGATGTGAAGTACACAATCTGTGAGGCCTCAGATATGAAGTACACAAAGTGTGAGGCCTCAGATGTGAAGTACACAATGTGTGAGGCCTCTGATGTGAAGTACACAATGTGTGAAGCATCAGATGTGAAGTGTACCGTGTGTGACGCCTCAGACGGGGAGACGGGGAGAGCAGTACAATGTGTGAGGCCTCAAATCAGCAGTGTACCAAGTGTGATTCCTCACATGGTGAGTGTCCCATGCATGACTCTTCAGATAGGAAGTGCACCATATGTGCTTCCTCAGATGGTGAGTGTGCCATGTGTGAGGCCTCAGATGGTGAGTGTAGCATGTATGAGGCCTCAGATGGTGAGTGTGCCATGTGTGAGGCCAAAGATGGTGAGTGTAGCATGTATGAGGCCTCAGATGGTGAGTGTACCATGTATGAGGCCTCAGATGGTGAGTGTGTCATGTGTGAGGCCTAAGGTGGTAAGTGTAGCATGTATGAGGAATCAGATGGTGAGTGTGCCGATCGAAATCGCACCAAGGTTTCACAAGGCCATCGATTTGCCAGCGGCTATCGTAGCGATCATCATTGAAGAGGACACAGCGAGATTCAACAGCCCCTTTTTTGCCTGTTCCACCCCTCCCCCGATCAGCACACGGTTCCGTTATGTCAAACCTGCTCCGGGAGATGCTTCATGTGCATTTCCTATGCAACGTGATGATAATCGCACTGGCAAACAGAAAACACTGAAGGATCTATATTTGTCCCGAGCGGCGGGGAGCACGTGACAAGGACCCGATGGTCAGTCTGTGGCAACGGACGAGCCGGCCCGGACGGCGGGACGGCGGCGCCGTAGGCCCTGGCATGGCTGCTGCTCGGCACGCGGCACGGTGCCCCGCCGGCTGTCACACTGCGCCGCTCCTCGCCTCGCGCCGCGCCGCGCCTTCCCGCTCCTCGGCTCGCGCCGCGCCTCGCCGCACCGAGCCGCCGCCGCCGCCGCCGCCGCCGCGCCGCTATGTTAGGAAAGCCGACCGGTCGTCGACCCTCGCCTCGCCGCCAATGAATGAAGCCGACGGATTCCTGGGCGGCGCAGGGGCGGCGCCAGCCGTGCGGACCGGCCGCGCAGAGGCGGCGCCAGTCGCGCGAACTGCCGGCGCAGTAGCGCCGGAAGGCCGCCACCCGGCTGTCGGCGCGTTCCGACAGTAAACGGTTCAATGGAATGGAAGAAGAATTGTCAGCGGTGACAAAACACAATTGTCGTATGGAGATGTGTGCCGTCGAACGACAGATTTCGCTCGCTGTGGACGCAGTGACGTTCGCCGTACTCGCGCAAAATATTCAAGCCAGAGACCGTTTGATTTTTCTCCATCTCCCAGAAGCAGAGAGTCTGGAGGAAAAACGGGAGAAAACAATTGCGGCCATTGCTTTGTCGCGGGAACGCACCCACCCGTTGGCGACACGCAGGCCGCTCGCATCGCGCCAGATTTGCCCGCGGCCAGGACGACACGCACGCGCCGTCTCGTGTTGCGACGCAAAGACGCGGCACACGCGGCTGGCAGTATGGACGGTGTCCGGTTGGGGGGGGCACGTGCGTTACCGCTGGAATCCGTTGCCTGGAACCACGGCAAGCTGTTCCGTGTAAGGCGCCCGTCGCCACGACCCAGCACTGGAGTTCAGATGTCGCCAGCTGCTTCACATAAAGCACAAGACGTCGAGCTCCGCAGATGACGAAGCCTGCGCCCGGGGGCAGATGGGCAGGCACGCCTCAGCTCGTGCGGCATGTATACGCGTGATGCCAGCGGGTGTCGCTTACAATTTCGATATCATGTGTGCATTGTGGTAGCATTCCCTAGATAGCTGGAGAGAACAAAAAAGCAGGCACAAACTGGTATGACTATGCAAAACCGGTAGCTCTAATACAGGGACGTGAGGGAACTCCCCGCACTGCTGCTTATATATAATAGGTTCTGTGCAGCGCTCTGGTCGCGACGAAAAGTGCAACGTCAGCGGGAAATGGAATTATCACCCCTTCCAAAACAATCTCCAACGCTAATGAGCCAGCAGTGCTTCTCTCAGTGTGCTACATGGGGGCTCAGCATCGCAGTGAACTCTATGCTCCTTCCCGTCTTGCTGAACTTGGACAAGTTTTAATTTTAAAACAGTCCAAAACTGGTGTAAAAGTTTAGGTTCCTTTTCACTCGCTACCCTAGACGAACTGATAAACTTGTCAGTACCGACACCAGACATGCACGGTTCTCCTTAGTTCTTCAATCCGCTTCAAGGCCAGCATGTCAAGGGACATCAAATCGAGATCAAACTACAAAATTGGCCGCTTTGCATGGTTGGACCTGACTTCACACGATTTAAAGCACCGAAGAGGCTTGGGTTCTTTTATGACGTATTCAGCTGCCACGTCAGATAGCGTCACCAACCTCTCACGTCGATCGGCCGCGGACGGACTCGGCAATCCAGCACGTTGCGGGATGCGAACCCACAATCTTGCGATCAAGAGTCCGACACCCTACCGACTGAGTTACCGGTGGCCGCGACTTCAAGCATATCAACTACCACGCCTAGCACTAACTACCACTAACTACCAGTGTCTCCTACTAGTGTCTCCTACCAGCGCCTAAGTATCTCCTACGGCAGCACCAGCCATGGGACGTCCAGGTCTCCTACGGGGGCACCAGCCACGGAACGCCCAGGTCTCCTCCTACGGCGGCAGCAGCTACGCAGAGGGGATGGACTCAAGGCCAGCCAAGATACGAGCCGTTAACGGACGTTGACAACAGCGCGGGAACGACCTTAACGAGCCATATTTAATGAGCGGGAACGGCCTTAATGGGCCTTCTGGCGGAACCACACCAGGAGCTCATTCCATGTTTCGAGCTGTGAAAGTGGTTGGTTAGCCTGACCTCGGGCAGCGGTGTTAAATAATAGCTCTTCGTGAAGTGTGAGATGTCGAAACGAGTACAGAAGGATGCCGAAATTGACCATGGAAACATGCAAATTAAAATATTGTTTCAGTCCTTCAAAGCCAATTTTGAGCCTATGGCGTACTGCTTAGCACATGCTTTCATTTAATTTGGGGGGGGGGACACCTAACATAAGGATATCGCTGCTAATAATAATACTTCAAATGTCATGGTATCACCAGACAGCACTGTTTAACAGACTACATCATGGATATTCTTTCTACTTGAGATTGTGCTTCGAGGTGCCTGTGTATCACAATCTGTAATGGTATGCAAATGCATGATGCACGCGAAATACTCAAGGAAACAAGTCATGGGGACTGCTTAATACACATCAACAAGTACTATGTCCATAAAAAATGACAATTTAGTGTTCAGTAAGTGCTATATTCCACCCCATTTCACAAATAATATATAATTGTCGGGCAGATTTGTTACCCAGTCATCTCGTCCCGGGCCAATAGCAGCTGTTGTTTTTAGTGTTCCACCGCCGGAATCAAGGCCAACCGACCAGCACCCACGGCGTCAGCCTCCCTGGCGTGATATGCCTTTCAGCAGATCGTCTGGTGCGGTGGCACGCCATGAGGAAACCCACGCCTTCGCCTCTTGCCACCGAAACCGTCCTCGATTCGCCGCATTTCATTCGGAACAGTCCTGCTATATGTCAATTTGCATCCGCCAAGGGAGGGGCACAGGCTCCCTGAATCATTGATTTGCCCCTCCTCTCGATGAGACCGAAGCTTAAACATCGGACCTATGGGAGTACACTAGATACATATGGCTTTCGAGAACTTTGGCCATGAAGGCCATTGGTCCCCCCCCCCCCAAATAAATGCAAAAATTGACACCCATGTCCTGTTGTGTACGTATGGCAACGCGATGGTGAACCGGAGGTCAGTCACGTATCCAGCACTATGCCACGGGAACAATTTTAAATAGCCAGACGACGACCCTGGCGCGTGCCGCAGGCTGCCGTGTCCGATTGGGAGTGTCAAGAGCGAGCCACGCCCACACACGAAACCGCGCCCAGACGCCGAGGTGGCGAAAATCCAAGCCGGCCGCCCCGCTGGCCAGCACCTCACGCAGACGCCAGAAGACCGATCGGTCATCCGAATACTTGAGGTACGGAAGAGCCTTGGATTCCGCTATGACGTGTTCGTCTGCTCGGCCATCCTGCTGCCACCCAGCCCAGTCCGCCCATATTTGGGCAGCCATTGTCGTCGCACTGAGACGTTCCACGCTCGGAGCGCCGACGCGCGTGCGACAGGAAAAGGCAGGCACACCGTGACTTCGGCAGCCAGCGCCCGACCTCCACAAACGACTCTGTGAGACCTCCGCAAACGACTCGTCGTGACCTCGCCCGACAGCCGATGACCCCGACGCACAGGTCATGCGATGTGTGACCGAGCGCGGCTGGATCAGCAGCTCCGACAGCGTGGAACGGTCGGCCCGGTCTGGGGCTGGCCGTTCACACCGACAGGAAGTGGCGGCAGCAGCGGCGGCGGCGGCAGCCGTCACAGCCGCGCGTATGTGGAGCACGTGCGGCACCATCCAAACTGGCGCCTGAACATCCCCCATCCGCACACACACACACGCACCTCACGGAGGTATCCTTTCTCAGCCTCCCATATATACTAAGAATAAAATGACGGAACAAACCCAATCCCGACAGGATAAATTGCAATACTTAGGCGAGATTACAATACGAAATATGTGCATTTGAAATTACCAACGAATTCTGCAGACAGCCAATGACAGCATGCAGAAAACTTCCACTTCTCACAAAATTCCGCGCGTGATAAACCCAGATTGTATAAATGTTTGGGAGCTTGATGATCTGAGAGTGCATTCCTGGCCTGAACGTCACGCTTGAACGTACCTGCAATGACCCAAATGCCCACTGTGGAATTCTGGATCAAGATCGCCACGTGGTAGCGTCTGGTGCCTCTACCGCAACGCCAACCACTCATCCCACACGGAGGCGGCGAGCGGTTTAGGGCCATTTCATTACCCGTCTCCCAACTGAAGGACAGTGAGTTCGAGTCCCACCTGTCGCTACTCTTCGCTCCCAACCGATCGGCGTCAGAGGCTGGCGACGCTGCGTGGCACAGCAGTGAACGCATCGTGAGGCCAGTAACACCTCCATCACCCTGCACGACCACCTGCTCCGGCCTGGGCATCCTATCTGCGCCGCCTTCTCCATATCCCATCCTTTAGTCTCGATATGGCCCAAGCTAACCGACGGGTCACCAACCCAATAATCACCGCAAATAACCACCAGCAGTGCGGCCGAAAATCCTCACTCAACCACCACCACCCAAGGGGCTCAGCACCGCTGCTGGCAGCAGCCTCATGCAGTGACCCTCTGCAAGCCATCGATTGGTTCCTTGATTATTGGGTTTTAGGGTGTATCAGCCCCATTGGTTTATTTGCACCCATGCCAGCTTACTTCAGATCTATACGTCCGAAGAGCGGATATCTGGGAAAGGAATTCATCAGCCAGCTAGGAACATATATCAAGTGGAATCCCACTACAGCAAGGAAGCGAAAAAACTGCTCTATTATCGCCGTATCTCGACTCATCGTCAAGTAAATCTCTCAACCTAAGAGTGTTCGCGTCACAACCAAAATCGCGCCTGCGTTCTTCCGTAAGTTCTTGGTACGCCACCAACACATGGCGCACAGCGCACAGTTAGTGTGACATCACACCTTGCGCAGTTTGGAATTCCGTCCTCATTTAATAAATGCCTATGTGTAGCCAGTGTGCGCTGTGCCCAATCCTAAAACGATAGGTCACCTCGTGTCTTCTAATCTGGCTAAAGCAAGACGACCACAGCACTAACCGTGGCCTAACTTAATGCAACCTGACCAACTCCACTCGGACTCATCTGCCCTGCTTGAGAATAAATGCAAATCAAGCTTAATGTTAGGGCTACTTGCTCTTACAACTGCACTAATGAACGCGAGCCCGATCAAAACTGGTCCAATGAAGACCGGCGGGTCAGCGGGTGCTGCTGAGGTCGCCCCGGACTGGACAGTTGCCGCACCGTACGACATCTGTGTAAGTATCATCTGCGTGTCGGTGTGAGTACCATCTGCGCACATGTGTAATTATCATCTGCGTACCAATGTCAGTACCACCTGTGTGTAAGTGTGTGAATGTAGGTATCATCTGTTCATGTGTGTACCGGTGTAAGAATCATATGCGTACTGGTGCGAGTGCCATATATGCAGCGGTGTGCCGGCGCGAGTACCAGCTGTGCATGTTTATCAGTGTTGGTGTCATCATCACACCCTTGTGAGCTCCATCCGTGTAGTGGTGCACCGGTGTGAGTGTCATCTGTGTATTTGTGTGCCGGTGTGAGCACCATCCGCATACTGATGTGTGTTACGTCTGTGCACCGTTGTACAGTGAGAGTACCATCTGTGTATATGTGCATCGGTGTGAGTACCATCTGCGTGCCGGTGTCAGTTCCATCTGTGTAGCCGTGTACATGCGTGATCATCATCTGTGCATCTGTATTCCGATGTATAATCTGCGTGTTGGTGTGAGCACCATCTGCGTATTGGTTACCAATGTGGGTATCTTTTGTGTAGCTGTGTATCGACGTACGCACCATCCACGCACCGGTGTGAGTTCCATCTGTGTGGCTTCGTACAGGTCTAAATGCCATCTATATACATGTGTACTGGTAGGTACATATACGCACCGGTGCAAGTACCATCTGTGTATCGATGTGCTAGTGTGAGCACTATCTGTGTATCGGCGTAAATACCTTTTGTGTATCTATCTGCCACTTGTGCATACGTATGTCGGAACAAGTACCAGTCCGTGCGACTGTGTACCGAAGCTGAGCACCATCTGTTTGTCCGTGTACCGGTACAAGCGACATCTGCACACATGTGCGGCCAGACACGATTCAGCTGGAGGCAATCCTGCACGCAACACAATGGCCTAGGTGGGCACACTTTTCTCGTAGCATTGATGTTTAGCGTTCAAATCTCAAATACATAGCTGTTTAGAATTTCGGTCTCTGCGACCAAATGGGGTGGCGACGCTACACGGGCTGTGTAGCGAAGTACATCATGAGAAGAACAAAGCGTGAGGCGGGCCCATTTCATACCATGCTGTGAGGAGTAACGTGTCGTGTAAAATACGGGCGCCCGTTTTAACTAGGAAACACCAGCTGGGGTCACACAAATCCGCAGACCAGTTGGCATGCTTGTGAGTGTGATGGATCCACAAAATAAGATACCGGGTAGAAGCAAGTTTTATTTTCCCACACCCCAACCCGCCCTAAAGAAAATAAAACAACTTTCAAGTAAGACACAAAGCCACAAATGCTTTAATTTTAACGGAAGTACGTTCTCAAATTATAGCTCCCTGACACTTATCGTATTGCTATCAAAATATTCCTGCCGCCCTACTCAAGTAGAATCCGGGGATATTGTCTTCATTCACCGGATTTCAATTTGCTGCCTTGCCTGATATTAGGGTATTATCCTTCACTAAACAGGTTTGCCTTCCATTCTTTAGCTGCCACCGCATTGAACGATTCAAAGATGACGAAAAACAAAAATGACATTGGCATTCGATGTGCAGCATGCCATTCGTGCCTCATGGCTCATACTAAGACGTGATGCTGTGGAGCGGGGTTGGCAAGATGATGACATGAACTGGTCAATACCAGGGACCTGGCAAAAACATGTGCTGTCAAAACACATCAGCCTTGTGCAGGAGACCATGAGAGGCTTGTGATTCTCGTGCCGAAGTCTATCCAGATCCCAAGATATAAGCCCATCATGATCTGCTGCGAGGTTAACAGTTTTTATCTGTAATTATGTACCGGTTAATTCCACTGGCATGGCAAAAACTAGCCTTTGGCAGCATTTTTGCCGGCCCTACTGTGGATAATGACATTACTGTTCACTGGAAACCGACACTGTTTAAGCTTAAGAACCATTGAGATGCACTAAAAATATCGTACCAACTTATCAGGAAAGTACATGATAGCGTCAGTAATATCGCAACTTGGATGTTTCGAAACAGGATGCAAAGTAAATAAATTAGTTAAATCTTAGTGTGAATTTCTGCTATGCACAATAATATTCCAACCAATTATCCTAAGCAAACGCAAACAGTCTGTTCTGAACAACAGAAACACATGAAAAAACGGAAATATCTTGTCTCAATTCAGCGCCAAACACAACCAGATATTTAGCAAAGCTCAACTTTAGTGAACAAAAGTAACAGCGGCAAGCAGAATTTAAGACCCAGACACCAGCTACGTATGAATGAACATGAAAAATGAAGTATGCTTCGAAGGCGCAAATATTATTTGCAATTTGTATGTTACTCCACTGCATACCCGACAACAGATATATTCTGAATGGATTGGTAGTTACGGGAGCATAAATGACTTGACTCAAGCCTTATATTGCCTTTATTTAGGGGCGGTAGGCCATGTAAGGCACTAAGGTAGTGCCTCACCTGAGTAGAGCTGGAAAGAATTTGTGTGTGATGTTTTCGAACATCACACACAAATGATGCTTGCATCCACCGGAAAATTGCGAGGTTGAAAAACTGGAAAAAAATATGCATTGGTGACTCGTAATTATAGTGAAAATTGAAGTTCACATTCACACCATAGCTTCAAAACAACTCTATCACCGGTCGGCAAATGCATGCCTCTTCAGATGCCGCTATATATTGCGCTTTCGTTTCATAACAAGCGCAGGGAATGGGGGCTTTGGAGTGGAGTCCATTCTACTATAATGGAGATCGCTGTGTAAGGGACACCTTTGAGGTATATCGGGCCATATTTCACACACAAATGTTCCCATTGTTCCGTGAAGATAAGGGAATGTGCGAATTTGTGGGACAGGAGCAAGTTGCCTACCCACCCACTTAGGTAGGTACGAGAAGTGGCAACTACTAGAACCGAAAACCCAAGGAGGAAGTCTGTTAGTGACCAATGGGCTCTTAGTGGGCTTTGATGCGATGCTCATTCAGCTCCGTAAATTTCATGCATTCACTAGTGTTTCCAGGACGGACATAACAGTCCAGCCAACAACAAAAAACATCCTGATTTGGAGTAAACATGTTCTACAATCTCAAATTATGCAAAGCCTAGTTGGATTTTATAAAGTGTTCTGAGCTCATGCTTAGGTGCCTAGCAAGGCACCTACTAGGCTTTTCAAGTCCGAGGGACTATTTTGACTTGGCCGTACGAAACGACTCAAACCCAACTTTTCGAGTCGACACAATGCATACAATTTGGGTAAATAAATAGAAAAAAACATAGAGCACTGCGTTTAAAAACCTGCTATTGTCCGGTGTCTTGCTGTAATAAAAAAGTAGTTAATTTCTTTGAGAAATTAAAACTTTTTTGACACAACCACCTCAAGTTGTACTTGTATCTCAATAAGCAGTCATTTCATGAAGAAAATGAGGTAATATTGTGCTTTAAGGTGGTAACAAGACGAGGGTTTGCACACATTTGCCTCCATAAAGCAAACAAATTGGTTAGGTTTGTTATGTTAGGTTAGTTTAGGTTTTTATTTCGAATTTGTACAAATTTCTTCTTTTTTAAATAAAAAAATCTTGAATAGCAGCTGTTAGGTTAGGATGGGGTAGGTTTTTTTTAAGTTTAAAAATTTTCGGAAAATATTTTGCTTTAAGGTTTTATTATTCTATTTTTGACTGTTTCTTCAAAGTGTGGTGTCTAGGGAAGGTTGCATTGTCTTCCCTAGACTAACCTCACTTAGGGGACATCGCAGACAACTGGGGTTGCTGAAGTTTACTGCTGCAGGGATGGTTGATAACTTCCCACACACGGTCTTGGCAAGTGTTACTTTCACTTGCAATAAAATCCTTTCTCCTCTATCATCTTATCTAGGCATAAAACTATCTGGATATATTTGTGAAACTATGCTTCTTACTAGGGTGAACTTCACCCCTCTAATTTCCTTTCCCATTTCACTTTCCGGTCATTCATTGTCCATTTTTGCGTGTTTCTGGTTGAATGGTCATGCACAATTATTATCCCAAGTTTTACATTTCCAGATGTAATCACCATTTCCAGTTGGCTCTTTCCCTGAGTAATGAGTGGCCTCAAACTTGAAGGAGCTACAATGGAGTTACTAGGGAATGATTTGAATGATAAGTACTCTCCTCATGAACATATATTGTCACAATGTAAATATTATACCTTACCTCAACCACTTAACTTGAATGCTGGATTATCAGTATTTCATATCAATGCAAGATCCCTCAAGAATAAATTTGATGATGCTGTTCATTTTCTAGCAAGCTTTAAAGTTGACTGGTCAGTTATTTGTGTCAGCGACTTGTGTCAGCGACTTGTGTCAACGACAAATAGTCACAAATATTTGTTATTTGTGACTATTTCGAGAAAAAAAAATACTTAACTCATTGATAAGTACTAAATGTACATGTCGTAGCAGGGGACTTCAATTACAATATTTTGAAATATCACTCTGATAAACCTACACTTAATTTTACCAATATGTTCAATTCTTATGGATTATTCCCAACCATCTCAAAAACAACCTAGGTTTGTAATAATGCTGATGCCCTTTTGGATAATATATTTATAAATGGTGTTAATGTCTCGAACAATTCATAAATTGTATTTTACGATTCATTAGATCATCTTCATGTTTTTCAAAATTTGTCATTAATTCAAAGTGCAATTATAACAAGACATTCATTGACAGTCTTTGATAAAAATACAATCAGTGAATTAAACGCCTTTCATTTCAATTAGCCTTTCAAGATCCCTCATTAAATGCCTCATTAGCCTTTCAAGATGAAACTGATGCTAATCAAGCATGCAACAAACTTATTAAGGCATGTGAAATAGGTATTAAAAAATTATCCAAAACTTTTACACCCAGCAGAAGAAAAAATCAAATTAAACCATGCGTAACCCCTGCACTTCTGTGTTCAATAAATACACAAAAAAACTATATGCAAAATATATTATGAATATAATTTTATTGAATGAAAATAAATACAAAATGTATAGGAACATGCTTTGCAATGTCCTTTGGGATGCTAAACGATTACATTACAAGAGGGCATTCCAGCACAGCAAAGGTGATGGCAAAAAACATGGAAGAATTTGAATGAAATTATAAACAAGGGTGGGTTGCAAACAGTTGCTCCAATGTGCTTTGTTGATAAGTCTGGGGCCACCTGTGTAAATGAACACATACCTGATAAATTCAATACTTTTTTTTCAACAATAGGTGATGAATTGGAAACAAATATACCTGCAACACGCATCAGTCCATGATATTATCTTACACAGCTTATTTATGCAAGCATTAACAATATTCCTTCTGTTAATGATGCTCGAATTGAAGAAATTGTTAAGTCTTTGAACTCTGTGGGTGGAGGTATGGATAAAGTTGGCACACATTTTGATTCGAATATATAGAACTATTTTGCAGCATCTGGCATATTTCTTTAATCTTTGTCTGAACACTGCAATATTCCTTGATGCATTAAAATATAGTTATAATTCATGTATATAAATAAGGGGAAAATAATACTAATTATAGGCCAATCTTTTTGCTACCAATATTTTCGAAAGTGCTGGAAAGGTGCACTTTCGAGGATGATATACTAAGGTGCTTAATACACCTTAGTGTATCATCATTTATAAATGAAAATAATATTATACACCCATTGCAATTTGGTTACAGAAAAAAATAGCACATACATGCCAATTGCTCGGATGCATAACGGAGTAACTAAATCCCTTGTAAATAATAAATTAGTGTGTACCCAGTATCTTGATTTTAAAAGGCCTTTGACACTGTCAGCATCAGCATTTTGTTGCAAAAAATTAACTTCATTGGCTTTAGGGGAAATACATATAAACTATTAAACTCATACCTACCAAATAGACCTCAAAGAACTAAGATATATGACATACTCTCCAAACCATTACATATCACAATAGGTGTTCCTCAGGGTTCGATGCTTGGACCTCTGCTATTTATTCTATACATTAACGATCTCTGCAATGTTTCCTATTTGGTTAGCTTTTACCTATTTGCAAACGATACTGCCATAACTATTACAGTTAATGATCATTTTGAACTACAAACTAAAGTAAATGAGGTAATACCCAAAATAATTGCGTGGTATCATACCAACAGATCATCTATTTATGCTGATAAGACTGGATATCAAATGTTTTCCAGCAAACCATGTGATGACCTTCATGTCAAAGTAAATACTTCCAATATTACAAGGCATAGCTGTATACAGTATTTAGGTGTATTTATCGATGAAGACATGACGTGGAAAAGCCACATCAATGCCATCTCTTCAAAAATTAGCAGGAATATTGTAATTATAGGCAAATCTAGGTACTTACTACCAACTTGGGAATCGCTTCTTATGTATAATTATTTAATACTGCCATATATAAACTACTGTCCTGTTGCCTGGGGAAGTACGTACCAGTCCAAGCTCGACAAAATTATTAAGTTGCAGAAGCGTGTTACTAGGCTTGTGGACAAGAAACCTTACTTATACCATACAAATGAATTGTTTGTCATACATAGAGTTCTAATGCTTCTGGACATAGTTGATGAGCAATATATTTACATCATGCTAGGTTTTCTAAATAATTAATTACCAACATCTCTTTCTGATGTTTCAACTTCATCAACAAGGTGGCCTCAGAGTTAGATAACACTTTCAAATAACATTTTCTGATATAAATTACAGAATGTTTTCATTACCCATTATTGCACCAAAGGCCTGAAATAAAATAATCTGCTCTCACTTCCATAGGATTAACGATGTACCTAGGAATAAAATCATTCTTACGAAAAAAAAACACATCAGACGATACTTTACTAGAAAATATGAACTTTTTCAATGAATGTCAGTAATAGTGATGTGCTATGCAGGGTGATCTGGGGTCTTATTCGGATATTTTGCTTTAGGTATCATGCTTTTTTTCTTCTTTCTTCATACATGGTTCGTCTTTTCTCCTTAGTAATAGTTTAGGAGATGCATGTACAAGATTAGGGATTTTATATTATCTCCCCATTAACATTCAGGAACATCTTGTTATGATATCTGGTGGCGGGATCTGTCCAACAAGAAACAGGAGCGGGGAGTGGTGTGACCTGCCTTGATTTGCTTACCACGATCTACTTCTCTCCCTTGGAATTTAACGTAATTGGGTCGCACGGGTATGGAAGGGCACTCCTGCCTACCTATTAATGGGTAGGGGAATTGAAGACAAAAGTGTTTGCCTTTTAGTTTCCTTTTTAAACATTTCTTTATGCTTTCACCTAACCCAAAGTTCCCTTTTTGGTGTTACTTTATCACAACCTGAAAAGCAAGCATTTGGACAGAAAATGAGTGGTTTCGTCATCTTAGTCACATTCATAAGCATTGCATTGGAATAGTACTTTCAAGAATTCATAAAGCATCTTAAAGCACAAATTTGCGAAAAAAGAACATGCAAAGCAAAAGAAAACATTTCAAGCAACCACAGGAAAAGGCATCTTTTATGACTAATCATACTGATGTTCAATCACCAAGGGCGGTCCTAGGCACCGAAATCTGGTGAAGCAATCACTACTGCAACCCCCCCCCATCCCCCCAAAAAAATCGTCGGATTTCGGCTACTCTATTTTTCGGTTCCCAAAATTGAGAAGTTGTTTGTCCCACCCACCCACTCACCTCACCCCCCTCCCACACAAAACAAAATCACATGATTTTAGGAACGCTCGAGACATTTCGATTGTGCATGTGACCACTCAGGGGCGGTCCGAGGTACCGAAATAGGGTGAGGTAGAGTAACCACTGCACCTGCACCCCCACCCCCACCCCCCCCCCCACCCCCCCCCCCACCCCACCCACCCCAACACGCCCACCCACCCCACCACGCCCACCCCACCCCAAAAAGGCAACGACAAAAAACATCGGATTTTTGCCACCTTGTTTTTCCGTTTTCACGGGACTCACCTGGGCTTTCCGAAGCCGCACTGGCCTCCTTAGTTGTTTCTTGGTGGCAAATAATTTGTCCTGATATGACGGAGAAGAAAATGAAGTTCGAAGGGCTTTATCAGTAGAATTTGTTATGATCGATGATGATCTTAATTTCAAAGCTGTTCTATGAAGGCCACCAAATGTATGGTGGCAATGGATCAAATGGATACAAATGGATACAAATGGACACAAATGGATCCACATGGAATTTTAACTTTATTTGGTACCAGGAGCTGACAAGATAGGTGAAGCGTAACTCCCTAGTTTATACCATAACATCCAGTCACTAACTGAAGATAACTAAATGCAAATGAAGTGCACTGAATAACAGCACAGCCAATGTAGAGACTGAGGGGAGCAAGAGCCCTCTTAGAAACAGGAGGCCCTGATAAATCCCTGACTGCACCCAGAGGAAAAGGAAAGGATGTCCCTTGACACACCTCAGCTGTCTCCAGAAATATCAAGAAGCAGTTGTTCTATATTTGCCTTCACTGTCCTTTCTCTAAATTTACTTCAATAAATCATTTCATGTTTATCATGCATATTTATCAATTTTTTAATGCCACGCATCTTTCCATACATTATTTGCCTAAAGTGGAAGTTACAAACTCAATTATTTTAAAGAGCCACCATGCCCATAGTGAGCCACCATGCCTAATGTGCTCAAGCAATATCCAGAAAACTTGTCGGCCTCAACTGCAGTTGTGACGGAACTCATGCCAGGCACATTGCCTATCGTTTCAGATATGAAAATCTGCCTGTAACTTTGACGTTTCCCCCACTATTCCGGGAATTGTCCGCGCCCCAAGGCCTTGTAATCCCCCAAGGCCGCGCCCCACCACATTATGAATACCAACGGGCGGCCGGGGACGGACCGGGGAGAGCCGGCGGCCGGATGTCTATGGTGGAGAATAGTTCGAGAAGAATTCGCAAAGTAACAACATTAACTATAAGGAATATATCACTGTAAGTGACAATGAAAATGACGTCTGAAGGGGAGCTAACCTTTGCAAATGCACTTCGCATCATATTTTATGGAGACAGAGTATCATAAACTGTAACTATATTCTTCGCGCACACACTAGTGAGCATCCGGGTGCGCTTGTTGCGGGCTCATGTTTCAGAATTCTTGAATGGCACCAGGCACCTACCTGTTTTCTTTCTTTACTGGAGATCCCCTGATTTCCGCATTAGCATTATGTCTGACGCCTAACGCGCGAGTAAGATCATTTTTCCCTTCTATTTATTTATTTATTTAACAATACATGTCCTCCACGTGCAGTGGCTGTTACGGACAGTCTGGGCTGAACTCACAGATATTTACAAAGAAAGGATAGATGTGTGGTCAATAGTGGGAGCAGATGCGCAACAAACATTCGTACAACATAATACAATATCCATATCACTTTCCGCACTGCATACACCGTACTTGCGACACGAGCTATACACGAGTGGCTTGTATAAGTGATAGGAAAGCGATGGCCTAAAGGTGACTTCGTAGTGTACACATATCCATGTTGTAAGTTTTTTGTGGGACTAGTGTTGTTCGTGGAGATACGCTAGTGCATGTTTCTTGAAGTTAGACAGCCTCGATGTTTTAGTTTCAGTAGGAAGTTTGTTGTAGTGGAAGACAGACGAGTAGAGAAATCTCCTGCGGCCAGCCTCTCTGTGTATGGCTGGCAGGCGCAGATGGTCGTCTGCACGTGTGTGACGGCTTCGCAGGGTAGAGTTTGAAGTGATTTCACCGGCAATGTGCGTAGGCTCACCCGTCAGAATGATCTTGTGGAGCAAAGTGAGACTGTGGAATAGGTACAGATCAGCTGCAGTGAGGAGACCCAACTCGTTTCGGACATCAGTAATATGATCAAATTTTCGGAGACCTGACACGACTCTAGTGGCGAAGTTAATGATCTTGTCTAGTCTGTGGATATTTGCTGACGACCCGTTCCCGTAAACAGATATGCAGTATCGGATATTGGATATAACTAGGCTATTGACTATAGTGAAGAGGGTGCTGGTCGGCAGATGGTGACGCAGATGGTTCAGGGCCAGAAGGAACCCAGTACACTTCTGGACAACAACAGCTACATGGGAATCCCAAGACATGTGGCGATCAAATGTTACCCCTCCATACAAATACAAATACAAATAAATCGTCATCGAGATTAGATGTTTAACTCCATGGGTAGATCCAGGAATTTTCATTGAGGGGGGATAGGGGAGGGGGCACTTGTCTGGAGGGAGCCATCTCCGATAGGCGCAGCTGCAGAAGTCCCTGGAGGAACGCCACAAGTGTAAAAATTCGTTGAGCGGGGTGGGGGTGTACTTGAGCATACCGAAGGGTTGCCTTTCCGTCTTCTTAAAAGGGCACATTTTTTGTCTCAGGACCGACTTTTCCTGCATTCCTGAGAGGATGGCAAATCCGCTGAGCGATGGACGGGACGCACTCGACCCTTCTTAGAGGGGCGCCTTTTTCCGACCAGGGGCGCCGCTTTTGGATGGGGGAAGGGAAGTGGCACATGCCCCCAGTGCTCCCTGTATCCGTCCTTGTACGGATGCGGCTGTGGTCGGTGTCGGTTAGTTAGTTATTACGGATGTAGGGCGTATCGACTTCGCTGGGAATGCAGCGCCCGCTGGGGTCGGTATCCGATGAAAACCGCTGATGGGGCGCCGGGCGTTCCCGTGGTGGCACTGGGACCCACAGTCCCCCCTGGCGACGGAATGGTCTCGGTGTTAGGCAGAGCCTGTTGCGCCAACTCTGGCCTCACCACCAGCCAATCTAGGAATGGCAGCTCAACGGCGGAATTTTGACGAAAAGTTCTAATGCATTGTGAGTCGTGACTCCAGTCCTGCCTCGATACAATCGAAGCGTACGTTTGAAACATCCACACGCTGTCCAATCACACGAATAACAGCTCTAATACCGAACATTCCAAGTTGTTCATGCATATATATATATATATATATATATATATATATATATATATATATATATATATATATATATATATATATATATATATATATATATACCATATATATCCCGGTTATGCAATGCAAGCCTCTCCTGCCCGTGAGGAGAAGCAGAGGAAGTGGCGGGCATCGGCCGTGCGACATGGCACACTGGGGCGGCGGTCGGCGCCAGCGGGGCGCCGGCGGGCGCCGCGTGGCCCGGCTGCCGGAGAGGGGGCGTGCCGCGCCGGCGGCCGGCTGTTGCCAGGCCGGCCCGCCGACAGGTGGCCGGCTGGCGCGGCCGCTGCAACCGGTGCTAGCCAGCTGACTGCCCGCGGTCGGCCATGTGGCGCGGCAGCTCGCAGTCAGCTGACGCTCTCGCGGCGCCAACGCGCAAGGGCGCCGTCGACTGAGGGCGGTTATAAATAGGGGAGGGGCGGCCGCGCGCTCCGGTTTCCGGCCGCGTCCGGAATGGGCGTGAGGCGAGGGTCTAGGAAGCGGCGGGGGCGTCCGCCCACGCCGGCGGTTATCGCTTCCCGGCGGGCCGGAGGACGGCAGCGGCTTGCCGTGCGTTGCGACACACGCAGACGCGGATGCGGTCCGCATCCGCGGCGGCGCGGCTGGGGCCGCGTCGCAATCTAGCCGCCGAAAAGCGGCCGCGCTCGTCGGGCGACGGTCGCGAGGGTCCACTTAACTGGCTGGTTGTGCGACGACAGGCCGGGGGCGACGACCCCGCGCAGAGTAGACGGTGGCGACGCGTGTCGTCGGCGCCTTCCGGCCACTGGAATTGCCGCGTGCACCTCACACCGCCCGGCGGCACCGCGCACCGACATACCGGCGCACCGGGTTGCGAAGAGAAGTTGCGATTTGGGTCATTGTACGTAGCATACCGCGAGCGACGGATTCAGCCAAGCGTCGTTTGGCGCCGATCCATACAACTGGCGGCCGCCGGCCGAACGGACCAATTGCCAGCCGGCGCTGTCCGATTATCGGGGCCGCAGTTGCGCCCGATTATCGAGTCCGAGATGTGCCGTGGTAGCGGGTATTTAATTTCCTCCACATCAGCTGGATGAAAGCAACAAAATTGGGTGAAGAGAATGGTGAGAGATGAAGACATAGCTACGTTTTGGCAACGGCTCGTTCCATTGGCCTTCAATATTGGTGGAATGTAATTTGTCGGAGCTATGAAATTAATTTCGATAAATTACACACGGTTTACGTAGGACACATTAACGTGTGTTACCACGCCTCGCACTGTCATATAATATGCCCAAAGGTGTCACGTCCCCACCAGAGTTTACACAACGTCGAAAGCCAAGTAAATTACCTTTTTCTGCCAACAATGGCTTGCTCACCGTTTCACACCCGTTTGTGTTCAGACAGACCGGCAAAGCCCGTCAGCGCAACGAAACGGGCAACGGTTTTTAAGCAAGCTTCGAGATGTGGCTTCCAAAGGTTCGCTTCGGAAGCCACATCTCACCACCCATCCATTACCTGGGCCCTGCTCTGTAATCGAGAGCTCGCTTATGAAACCAAATGAGTAAGCAAGAAAGAAAATAGCTCCTCCACGTGTCGAACAGCTATGGATCGGCATAGAACAACAACTCGAGTTGCTTCCCCTCCCTTCACATAAGTGGAGAAGTATCAAAATTATCGATGGGCCCAATGCGTGGAGCCAATGAATGCAGTACATTCGGTTGGTCCATCCAAGAGGGTTCCATGCTAAAACAGCAAGAAGTTGGTGTTATCGTATTGATATAGGTATTGTCACGATCATTCTCCCGTTGGTGCCGTCCACCATATCTTCAACACGAATTTTCAAAATTAACACCATCATATCTCACATTTGGATGAACATTGGCATACAGGGTTATCTGAGCCCCTGAAACGATTGCTGATCGTTTCAGCTCAATCGGAGCTGCGGCTTACGAATTATAGCCTGCGGCGTTTTCCAAGTTCGCACTAACGGTCAAACTTCGAAAGCCGATATATTAGTATAATGCAGAAATAAATTATTTAAAAAAAACTCTATATCGTTGGAATCGCAATGAGCTCGTCTTTCGATTCATGGGTTAATTTTTTCGTTGTGTGGATATTTTGAAAATATGACCCGGTGACCTCGGGTAAAGTGACCTGTGGTGACCCCTAGTACAACGATACTGATATAATTATTTGTATAAAACGAAAGCCTTATCATTTATCTTCTCGATGTAAAATAAAAATAATGTATATTAGATGCCTAATATTAGTTTTTGTAACAAATATTGGGTGACCTATGCGAAAAACGCCTAAATTGGCTGACTATTCAGTAAGCTTTGTCTCGCCGGTGCCTCTGAAGAGTACAATGCCAAGTATGGTACCAAGACATTTTACATTGTTGCTAAGTCGCTTGCTTCTCATATCCAGCGGATACATATTTGGACTAAGCATGGCTGATATAGCCAACAGCAAATATCGTTTAAAGATATTACGCATGGGGGATGAATGGTTGCCATTCTCCTAAGTTTTGGCCGCTTCAGAAAGCTAGGCATGAGCACTATGACCGCAAATTCTTTGCATAGACGCAAGGTAGATCAAATATTGACACTGTATTATGAGTTAATATTGTGGCGAAACGAGGAGATGCCGTTTTTGGAAATCATCAGATTGACAACGTAATTAAATGATGCACAAACATGCTGATTTCTTGCATAGTTCACTGAGTAGAACTATATTTTACAAAATATACTGAGACCTGCGAACTTATCACACTTTGTACATGCTATGCAACCACTAAAAATCTACATAATTCGTATGACAATGACATTGTAACGTACTAGTTTATTTTGTTTACTAATAGCATAAAACCACAGGTAGAGACGCCCAATTACGTCTGTAGTCCTAATACTTTTTCCTGCTCACATACGCACACACATATGTTGGCAAATGAGTGATTGTGTTATTAATTGCATAGTGCATGCGTATGCACCAGTGCACATGTATGGTCCAGAGGGATAGCGTTCTCTCATAGCACTTCACTTTTTCCTCACCCTCACGACACGTCCCGGGTCACTGGAGAGTTCGTGCACCGCGATGGACGTGAGGTCTGAGGGCGAGAATCTGTGGAACAGCTGTGTACCCTTTACCGTAACTGCTCTCGACAATCGCTGTCGGAGATAAGACGCTGCTTCACACTTCCTGAGAGTTGACAAAGACGAACTTGACAGAGCTGACATACTTCACATACCTATACCACTCTATACCAAAGAGATATAGAGGTTGATGTATCTTCACTCGGACATCTGACCACCAATTAGTAATCAATACACACAAGCAGGTAATTCAAGCAGGAGAAGGTCGTCCAGGGAGTGACCGAGTTCATTTGTCATCGTCTCATCTGCCATGTTCTCAATTCCCAATGGCAATCTTCCAATTGCCTGGTTTTGCATTGATGTAAAGCTGTGGCAGCATGGAGCTATGAAGACTACGAACACGTCAGCAATATTATTCTTCGTATTTCCGTGGGAAAAGGCATCCAATCTGCCAGCAAGGCATTTATGCCCAGCGATGTGGTTGTACACAAGTCTCTGAGTTCGATAGATGAGCAATTGGACGGACCGCACCATAAGAATCGACCACTCGCCTATTTGAAAAATATTTACATTTTGGAATTTGCATGTAGCGCGTAATAATCTCGCATACTTCACTAAGTGACGTCATAGTTTTCTAACGTTTGCAGGGGAGTTCGTGGAAGGACATCATGTTCAGAGCGGATGGCAGATGCGGAAAATTAGGTACACGTGGTTTCACACTTGTTTAATTTCGCAAAAGGCATGAGCGGCGCCAATGATTTTGGATAAACGATGGAGGAGGAGATGTGAGCGTTTCTGGATAGATTCTTCCCATTCAGCGTCATAAGCGTAGCGCTAAATTTCACGAATGTTAGGACCGCAGCACTCGCACCCACCGGTTGCTCCTTTGCTAAATGTTGTGGCCCCGGCGCCGGCCATGTTAAATGTTGTGTCCATGTCAGCAGAGGTGCAATGACCTTGACAATTCAGCGTGGTGCATCGAAATTTGTGGCACGTCCATCCTCGACATACGGGCACTGTTGGATGGCAGAGGAAACAATTTCGAGAGATAATACATTTACTCTTGCTGCGGGTCAAAGTTGGATGAATTGTTGTCGAAGCAAATTTCCTTGGTCCAGTACCATGGACGCATCTGTAGCTTAATGAGGCTGTTGAAGTGTCGAAATCCGACCATATGTGTAGGTTTAGGAGGATTATTGGGAGGCCACAATATATGGAGGCAATCGGCGGGCATAAATGGATTGGGGGAGGGCATACCACATGGGGTTCATGCTAATTTTTAAATATTATTGTGGGGGAGGGAGATGGAAGCCAGCCAACATTGGAGGGAAAAGGCAAGTGGCCTTGCAACAGCATGCAGAGCTGCGGCCCAGAATCACACGTAGTTTTATTGAATTGCAAATACTTACACCAAAATTTGATTGGGTAAGTGTACTGCAATGGAGAGGCGAATGAATGCTTGTAAAAAGTCAAGGTGCCAGTGTCATTTGTTCCATGTGACCAATAGTTTCTTAATATTCGTAGCTTCATTAAAAGTGGGGCTGCAAATACCCCACCATGCCCCAACATCTATACCCTGGTGATTCAGTGTTCATTATTATCTGAGTACAAGGGTGTATCATGCGGTGGGCCCGTAAAAAATAAACACATGGGCCCATCCATTTGTTGCAAAGCCGCTACACGTCTATGTGATACAGTGGCACGTTCACAGCCTAAGTGCACTCATTGCATTGGTGTTGTTTTATGAAAACTATTGAGGAGAAAAATGGCGCAAGATTGATGTAGGTATAAGATCTGGCTGTTTCACACGCGCACCGAAGAAGTGGGGAGGGCGGAATCCGCCCGCTTGAAAAAAATACATTATCTCATAAATTGGCGGCGATATTGTAATGTAATGTTGTAACCTGATGAAGACAAAAAAATTGATAAGCGCATCCTATGGAACACACAATCCAAATCCGCCAGTAAATATAAGAATTGCGGGGTGCCAAATTGGCCGACAAGGCGGGGGCCGGCGAGTGTTCAAGGTCACAAAGACTTCGTCGGTACTTTTGAGCGGCAGTGTGGTGATTCAGCCGATCACGACTTCATTTGACCTTAAAGCCTAGGGTCATGATATTTGTATTGAAGCGAGATCACTACATCCACAATCTACCCTCCAAACTGAGTCAGTTGTTTCTAGAATCTTAGGGCCAGGCAGGGCCCATGTAAGGCAATAAGGCAAGTTGCCTCACCTGAGTAGAGCTGGGACGTATTTGTAATGCTATTTTCATGCAAATGATGTTTTCATCCACTGGAAAATAGCCAAGTTGAAACACTTGAGACAAAAATGCATTGGTGACTCGTAATTATGGTGAAAATTGAAGTTCACATTTACATCTTAGCTTCAAAACAGCTCTATCGCCAGTCGTTAAACGCAAGCCTCTAGCACATGTCGCTATATTTTGCGCTTTTGTTTCATAACAAGCGCAGGGCATGCGGTCTTTTGAAGTGGAGTCCATTCTACTTTTAATGGATGTCACTGTGTGAGGAACACTTTTGAGGTACATCGGACCATGTTTTGCACAAAAATGCTTCAATTTATTCGCGAAAATAAGGGAATGTGTGGAATTCAAGGGGAGAAGCAAGTTTCCTACCCACTCACTTTGGTAAGTACGAGAAGTGGTAAATACTAAAACTGAAATCCCAACGACTAAATTTGTTTGTAACCAGTTAACTCTTACTGAACTTTGATGTGATGCTTAGTCAGCTCTGTAAATTACATGCATTCACCACTGTTTCCAAGACGGACATATCAGTTCAGCCAGCAAAAACAAAACAATCTGATTTGGAGCAAACTTGTTCTTAAATCTCAAATTATGCAAAACCTAGTAGCACTTTATGAAGCAGTGTTGCTTTCAGCTCATCGATAGGTAGTCAAGCACGTACTAGGCTTTCCAAATCCAAAGAACTTGAAAATGTGTGAGAATTAGCTTTAACGTGGTCATGCCAAACGACTCACAATGCATGCAATTTAGGTAAATATATAGAAGGAGCCTAGGGCACGTTTTGTTTTAAAAAAATGTGTCTTGATGTAATTTGAATTTGTATTCATATCTTTGGGAAATGCAAACTTTTTCACATAGACACTTCAAGTTGTACTTATGTCTCAGTAAGCAGTCATTTCATCAAGACAAGAAGTATTATGCTTTAAGGTGGTAACAATACAAACAGTCAAAATCAAGTTTTTACACACATTAGGCTCCATAAAGCAAACAAATATCAAAAAGAAAGGTTTGGTTTCGTTAGGTTAGTTTAGGTTTTGAAGTTTCAAGATATTTATTAATTTATTTGATAAATTTTAGGAATCATTTTTTCTTCAAAAGCAACCGAGGTTACGTTAGGATGGGCTGTGCATTTTTTATTTCAAAAGTGTTAAGAAAATATATGGCTTTATTTTCTTTAAATAAAACTTTTCCCAATGTTAGGTTACTCCGGGCTAAGTTATGTTAAGTTACATTATTTTATGTTTAGACATCTCTTTCTATGTTATGTTACCTTACTCAAAGCCCACTTTTTGTGATATTTTGACCACAACCTGAAAAGTTACCATTTGCACAGAAAATGAGTAGTCTCATCATCTTAGTCGCCTTCATGAACATTGCATTGGATTTGATACATTCCAAGAATTCACAAAACACCCTAAATCATAAATTTACTGAAAAACAAAATAAATTGAATAACATTTTAAACAGCCACAGATAAAAATATGTTGTGACCATGCAGATGTAGGCTATATCCCTAATTTCATCAAAAGAATGGTAGTAAACATAAAAAATGTGTTGTGTGGGGCACATATTTTGAAGAACAATGCAGTATTACAATTGAATAACATAACCTAACCTAACCTAACCTGACCTAACCTAGCATAATATACTGATGTTAGAACACCTGACATCATAGATTACCTACTGGTATTGGCTGACCTAATTATACTGATTGTGATGATTGGAAATAAAGTGAGGAAAATCCGAGGACCTTTTGTTCTTGGGAGGCAGAGGGGTACAGTCATGATTTTGTTCTGCCTCACCCCCTTTGGGTCCTACGGACCGCTCCTGGGGACAGAGGCCGCATCACCCCGACCCCAACCTCCTGTGCGTGTTATGTGAGAGGCCCTTGGGCGCTGGTGTTAATCGACCCTGTCCTGAATTATCCTTGTATGCTAGATTTAGTCCATTTAGTCTGCTGACAGGACATTTGCTATTGGTGTGATACTGAAGATCAAGATAAAAATACATCCGCATGTCTGAAAGACCAGCTTATCATTAAAGGGGTATACAATTGTTCGACTCAATTGAACGCTCGACAAAAGAACAGCGAATGCACTTTTCGGAACGTTCCGTTCTATCAGTGTGCAAGAGTTCCAGAACCACATTTCCGTCGCTGCTCATATATCAGCGAATAAAAGGCGAGCCAACCAACACACATGCGTGATGGCGAATAATTAATATATTAGTAATATTAATATTTGTGGGCAAGACGCACATAGATACTCCCAGGTCGTGAAGCATGGCTCCGGTCGTACCATAATTCATTATACAGACAGAGACAATGGAGCGGACTGCATTCGGACATCCAATGTAAAATGTGGAGTTCTTATATGTACCTTTTCAATCGATTTTAAGTCAACTTGATGTGTTCTCTCTTGATTGTGAAGAATGGCAATATTTAATTATCATAAAGTACAGTTGCCAGTTAAATCTACCTAACGCACCGTCTTCACGTCAGTTCGTCTCATGCCAATATCAAACGGAAAGAGGCCGAGTTCAAGATATCTTCAAAATCCAAGCAAGCAAGACCAAGTGGGTTTTAGCATCTGTATCACTGCATTCGCTCGGAAAGCTCGCTCACTCTGTCTGAGCAGCCAATGTGAACTCCTAAGGTGAACGCTGCTTGGGAAACGTATATGGACGAATATATGACAAGTATGGCTATATCTGGCAATCCAAATAAAATCAGGCAAATCATGGTCTTTAAATTCTAGTGGCTTGTCATGAAAATGCAAAGGTGTGATGGTTGTTGCAAAATTTGCTGATGAATAGAATATTACACCTTCACGCCTTTAGTAATCTGAGGGTACATAACATACAACTCAGAAGTATTTATGAACGACACCGTCACTTGCCATCAGCCGTGGTGTCCCACCAACCGCCAGAATACAATACCAAGATGTACAAATGCATATGTGTATGTGCATATCATATCTCTGAAACCGATCATATTACACCCACTGTAGCCTAAACCCGTTATCAGTACTAGTACCCAACTAATAAGGGAATGCATGTGGTGGAATGAAGGATCCGTCATGAACGATGTAAAAGGGAGCTTGATCCATGCCTTATAGCGTTTCTAAACTCTTACAGTACAAATGTCGACATTGAATTGGGCTCGTCGTCATAAACAAGGAACGAAAACATTGTAGATGCACAATTGCTGCCTGTATTATCACACACGATATTTGCTACTTGGACAATCAATGTTGAGGTCGTGTTGTGGGTGTGAAACTGCGCAACTATCTTGGAAAAAGTCGATGTACATGGTCAGGGGAAAAGCAATACTGGGAACAAAACATGGCCACGTGCGAGAAAGCGATAGACGTGCGAGCAAGACGAGAATGTGCAAAAAAGGAATTGTCAAAACCCAACATTTTGACGTCAGCGGTACGGCGGCCCTGTCAGCGCCAGGGACTCCTGCCAGGGGCGATTTCAGGAATTATCATGGGGGCACATGTCTGAAGGGGTGCCATTTCTTTGGAGGGGTGCAACTACAAATGCACTTGGAGGCAGGGTTCGATACGGGGGTGACACTGAAGGCATATGTACCTACATGGAAGTTGGCACCCCTTCGGCCAAGAAAATGTTCCACTCCGGGAAAGCTCGAGCACAGCCCCATCGAATTTTCAAGCAAGACTCGTCCCTTTCAGAGGAAAAGGTGCCCTTTTGGTATGCTCGAGTGCATCCCCATCGAATTGTTCATCCAGAGGCGCTCCTTGGAAGGAAAAGATCCAATGTGTTTCAGTGAACGCCCAGAATTATGCAGCCAGATGAGCGCCTTGGAAGTTAAAGGCACCCATCCGGGAAAGGCTGAGTGCATCTCATCTGCATTTTTTTCTCCAGCTAGAGGCGCCCCTCCCAAAACTAATTCCCCCTCATTGCAACTCCTGAACTCGCTCCTGCCTGGTGGGGTGTCTTTCCTTCCGAGGGGAGCCTCTGGCCGACAAATTCGAGCGGGGTCTATTCAAACACACTGAAGAGGCGTTTTTCTTTATCTCGGAGGGGCGCTTCTGACGAAAAAAAATATACTGGGTTAACTCGAGCCTTCTGAGCGCCTTTTCCCCGCCGGAGGAACGGCCACCGTCCATAAGAGGGGGCACATGCCCCCAGTTACCACCACCATGTATCTGCCCCAGAATCCTGCATCCGCTATAACAGTTTTTACCTTTCTCCGGAGAAGACAGACGTCTAGCCAACGCATTTCGTGTCGTCGGAATTCAAGAAAACAGCACCAAGTTCGACCTGTTAGTAGCAAGCCTTTCTGTGTCGATCACCACGCAGGTGCGGATATTATCACGTCCAAGACACCCAGTTCCGTGATCGTCATTGACGCCATGAGGAGTAGGTTGGCGCAATCGCGAGCTGCCCTCCTGGAAGCCCTATTGCCCCGTCAGCAGCTCGGAGACTAAATGCCGTTCCAACTGCTCACCTGTGGATGCACACAGATCTAGGTACAGCACGGGCTCCTGGACAAGTACCGTGAGCTGTTAAAGACCATTTCCCCAACGACCCCATACGTACAGCGACAAGCTCTTTAATAAAGCTGCTTAGCACACACACAAGCCGATCAGAAATGTTATCACGGTCTATTGATCACTAACGCATTTATTAGGCGGACCGGTGCAGTGGCAAAATCTTCTAACGGTGGGATGTCGACTTAACACCATAAAACTTCGCTGTCCGCTTAGTGGTTCTCAGCTGGGCAATGGATGACATGACATAACGTGACATGACATGACATGACATGACATGACATGACATGACATGACATGGCATGGCATGACATGGCATGGCATGGCATGGCATGGCATGGCATGTGACATGGCGCGTACCGTGACGGCTCTCCACGAAACGCAAAGCAGCATGGTGCTGTGCAAGAGAGTTAATTTCTAACGATCATTGGGGGGGAGAATATATGGGGCAACTGGTGTGCCAAAATGGGTTGGAGGATGGGGTACACACCACAGGGTCTCATGTTGAAGGTAAATTTGTTTTGGGGGGAGGGTGTATGTTTTGCCTACATGTATGTTGCCCCCCCCCCCAATATTTTTTGTTTGAAATCAACACCCGTGGATGAAATCCATCTGAAATGTTCTGAGCCATTCAGAAACGTCGGTTTTAAATGTGCAAAATAATACCAAACAGCTTTGAGAAAGCAAATATTGTTCGCGCCAGTCGTGGTCAGCTGATAGGTGGCACCATTCATTGCCATTTGTGGCGATGGTATCTGGCGGAGCCGGCCATTCATTGCCACTTGTTGCGATGGTATTTGGCGGAGCCGGCCATTCATTGCTGTTTGCGGCGGTGGTATCTGACAGAGTCGGCCATTCATTGCTGTTTGCGGCGGTGGTATCTGGCGGAGTCGGCCATTCATTGCTGTTTGCGGCGGTGGTATCTGGCGGAGTCGGCCATTCATTGCTGTTTGCGGCGGTGGTATCTGGCGGAGCCGGCCATTCATTGCTGTTTGCGGCGGTGGTATCTGACAGAGCCGGTGCCGTACTCACGACGGCGGATGTTTACACAGGCGGCGCTGTCCGCAGCGGCGCCAGCCGAGGGCACACGCTTGACACGCGCCCTGCCTGCTGGGGCTGCCGGAATTCAGGTACTCTATCGACGAGGCTCAGCGAATCCATTGGCATGGCTTTGAACTCCTCCCGCATTGACGCTCCTTCCACGCCCAATATTGTCCAAACTATCCGGGCACAATTATGTGTGTCCTAGCTCAATCCAATTGTTCGGGCGCAATATGGCTATAGTTGTCAACGCGCCCTGAAGCCCAAATAGCTGACTAATCCTGTGGTTCGCATTCCTTCCCAATGGCCTTGATAAAATGACAGCCCTGAGCAGGGTTACTGATAATCACACACATCTTGGCAGCAGGGCATGCTGCTGGTATTACCGACCCTCCAGTACTTGAGATAGTGCGATACTATTTCACGGATAGCGCGGCTGTTGAGCCGGTAGACGCCAAAGTGTGAGCTTTGCCAAGTTATCATCTGCCATCTCCGAGGCGAATTTAGAATTGCTGCAGGGGAGCATGGTAGTCGATCATGGCTGCGCAATGGAGGAGTGGGGTGGGGTCCGCTCACCAATACTATTTTTTCCACGATATCTCACAAACGATGCCTCTCACGCGGACGATTATGGAGTGCGTTCCGCTGCCAGCTAGGACAATCATTCTAAATCAGAGACACTGCATTCATTTTTACCCTCATTTGATATGGGTTTGTACAAAAACAAAGCGAACTTGATAAGAAGATTGCCTATAAAATTATCCAGGGGCGAATCCAGCAACTGCCATTGAGGCGGGCACATGTCCGAAGGGATGCCACTTCGAAAGTACCGGGAGCACCTGTGGCTGAAGAACTCGACGGGTGCACTGGAGCCTTCCGGAGGGGTGCTTCCGGCTGAACAATTTGAAGGGGTGGGGCGAGGGTGCACTCGGACCTTCCCGGAGGGGCGGGCTCCCTTGCAAGGACCGCATTTTCCCCTCACATGGGCACCTCTAGCTGAAAAAGTGTAGGGGGTGGGAGGGGATGCACTCGAGCCTTCCCAAAGGAGCGCCTTTTTCCGGCCGGAGGGCGCCACCTTCCCATTGGGGGACATGCCTCCAGTGCTCCATCCTTGCATCCGCCCCCTGGAATGATGTCGCATGTCTTATGTGAAGCAAGAAGAGCACTTCTGTATCAGTTTATTGCGGCAATCCCTGGGAAATCTTCTGTGCTGCTAGACAATTTCTCTGATCCTTGCAATTTGAGTAGGCAAGAGCTTTTGCTAAATGCAGTAGACTGATGAGTAGGACAGTGATTGCAATGGCTAAGCTGGTTAACTCATTATTTACTTTTGATTCGTTTGATGCTTACCTCGTTATTAAAAACCACTTCATTGCGAGAAATGTGGAGGCACCTACTTCAGCTCTATGAATAATTAATTCAAAATTAATTTATTAAATAACGTCATAGTGAAGTCGGGCAACCTAAAATTAAGAGGGCTGCATTCTGGAATCGTGTCTTCAATGTGCTCACCTTAGTGCCGGACAAAACTGGAATGAACATAGCTAGCCGTACAGACACCTTTGCTCACAATGAGGAATGCTTGGCTTGCATAGATAAGGGAGATCGGGTCCAGTTGATACAATTTTGGCGAAACTCAAAATAACTCATCACTTCGGAAGGATAGTGAAGAGATAGCCACACCACTGTCAAGCTTAAACCTTCTAGTATTATCCCCAATATTTTTGTTTCGTGGTATCCTCTGGGCTTTCCACCAGATAGGCATCCTCTGGGCTTACTGACGGTAGGGCAAGTCGATAAAATATAAGTTATGTAAAATATATGATATAGATGGCATTCCTTTACGCCATCTGAAAGGTCTATGTTTCACCTTTACAGTAAAAATACTGTTTTAAGTCCTGGGTTACCATAGCTCATGGTTTGTTTCCATTTATAGAATGAGCAAGCGTTCATTCTGAAGCTGCACCTTTTCCGTCGTTAAGTCTTTTCCGTCAAGTGATACATTTTCGTTGAAATGTTCAATAAGATTATCTTGAAACGGTTTTAGTAGCAACCACTTTAATGCAAATAGGCAATTATGTTAATATTTTATTCCATCACCAGTCCACAAAAGTTGGAACAGGGTGATGTTGATAGAGGCTGAGTAAGTAGATACATGATGTATCTATTTTTACCCGTAGAGTTTCTGGTGCAGGCTGCAACATGTTATGCAATATTGCTAGTACAGTGCAGCGGCAAACGATGAAAGCATTTCACTGTTGCAAAGCTAAGAGATGCCGGTAGAGAGAAGCTGGTAATGATAACATACACCTAAAAAGTTAGCAAATGGGCGTACACATAGAGATTAAGTGGGAAGCACAGATCTCGAAATTCTACCTTCGCCCAAAAAATGTACCACATCGTCACCATTCCGCAGCCGCGGATCGAGGCGACTTGAGCATGTTATTGCCTTGAGAAGAGGGTGGAAATAGCAGCATGTGTGGTAGCCATTGCAATGGGCTTCATAGTTTTCGAGAAAATGTTGCTGTATCAAGCATCCCATGTATCATATTACCCCAGTCTCCCTTATCATTCGTCGTGGAGTCAGGCAACTTATTTGTATGGCGGGTCGAGATTCCCAGGTCTAAACACATTATAATAGAATATAAATAATTACTATTATAGTCCAGAAAACATCATCCTAGTATTCGAGGACGACACAAGTTGCCAAGAGCGCAAAAAATCGTTTGCAGAGTCGATTAACTCCATGCTTGGTCGGCGCTCCTCTTCCATGTTGGAGCTTAGCGACCGACAGCTCTGACCCAGGAGGCCAGGCTTAGGTGTTCGGAGCTTAGCGACCGACAGCTCTGACACAGGAGGCCAGGCTTAGGTGTTCGGAGCTTAGCGACAGACAGCTCTGACCCAGGAGGCCAGGCTCAGATGTTCGGAGCTTAGCGACCGACAGCTCTGACACAGAAGGCCAGGCTCAGATGTTCGGAGCTTAGCGACCGACAGCTCTGACACAGAAGGCCAGGCTCAGATGTTCGGAGCTAAGCAACCGACAGCTCTGACACAGGAGGCCAGGCTCAGATGTTCGGAGCTTAGCGACCGACAGCTCTGACACAGGAGGCCAGGCTCAGGTGTTCGGAGCTTAGCGACCGACAGCTCTGACCCAGGAGGCCAGGCTCAGATGTTCGGAGCTTAGCGACCGACAGCTCTGGCACAGGAGGCCAGGCTCAGGTGTTCGGAGCTTAGCGACCGATAGCTCTGACACAGGAGGCCAGGCTCAGGTGTTCGGAGCTCGGCGACCGATAGCTCTGACACAGGAGGCCAGGCTCAGATGTTCGGAGCGTAGCAACCGATAGCTCTGACACAGGAGGCCAGGATGTCAGAGAGGCTCAGAATGGCGCCTCTCAGCGGCGAGCCGAAAATGCAGCGAACTATGGAGGACATCGGACGAGCGTAACCATCAGCGGAGGCCATGGTTCAAGGGGGGAGGGGGGTAAAGCTGGAGCATGTGTCCCTGATAGATGTGGAGCTCTTCCAACAATATCGCATGCACGCCCCCCACCTTCCACCCCACCACCACCATAATGCTTGGCCACCCTCTTATGTATTTATATGGCCCTAGGATGCCACTCCTTGTCTGTACCTTCCCTATGCAAGTTACCATACCATTCCTCCAACTTCCCATTAACCTACCTATCAAAGCCCTGTGCCCTTCTACTTCGTGCTCTGTTGTAATTAACACCCACATGTACGAATATCATTGCCCCCTCAATACTTCCATTCATAACTTCCCAGCCTATCACCAGCATCCTTCACTCAGACCCTTAAGAAGCAGGCCCGAGTCCGTTTTTGCTGGGCTCCCACTACAAAAGGCACGATTTGCACACCTGACCATCAAATCCCCTACACCTGTCACCGCACTGTCACGGGCCGTGGCCACTTACCTGCTCACTAACACATTCATCACCTATAACACATCACAGTAGCATTACTCTCCTGCTCTTGGAGAGCCCGAAATCTATTATGCAGCTCCAGGCTTTGGTTAATTTTCCTCCAAGAAATCTTAGCGCTCCTACGTCTAGTCGCCCGCTCACAATGTGATGTGTGCACAAGTATTCCGCACATTCAGACAGCACGCCACTTTGTCAATCGACGTTGCGACTATTGCCCCAGCCAGCAGCACATGTGTGCTGATAGGTCATGCGAAAGCGAAAGGCAGCCGGACACATTCACCAGCAGGTCCTCCCTTGCAATTTGCGCCGCCCCCGGTCACGTGCCGTCAGCCCTCGTGACCGGTGACGTCACCAGGCGCCGCGCGCCGTGTCCAGCTGCAAGCCGCAACAAAATGGCGGCCGCGCAGGGGCGCGTCGAGGAGGCCGGCCAGCGTCAGCAGGGGCGGTGAGGGGCGTCAGATGTGGCTACAGACTGCAGCAACTGGCTGTGCTCAAGCCGAAGAGACTTAGATACTGTGGACTTCAGGAACTGTATATTAAGAACTTGTGGATTTGAGGAGCTTGCAGTAGATTTGAGGACTTACTGTAGAGTTTAGGGGCTTACTCTAGGCTTGAGGGACTTGCTGTATATTCCAGGGGCTTGTAAATTGAGGGACTTGTTGCGCATCTCAGGGACTATTTGTGGATTGAGGCACTTGCTGGATATTTGTGGGACTTGCTGTAGGCTGGGCGGTGTTTGTATCTTGGAGAGACACATTGTTGAGTTGAAATAAGAATTTGGTGTAGGAGGGGCTGACGATAAGGTAATCCTGGAGTAAATAACGAGCCAATAAAAGGGACTGCTTGCACGTCAGAAGCACAAATCGCAGCTACGTTGGTCGGACCGGAAGGAAATAGCTATTGTGTGTTCTGTCAGTGGGACTGAATATATACTACGGGCACTGAATAACTTATGCAGGTGATGTGCCCCTAAACCCCAGTAACAACGACTGAAGACATACTGGGAGAGCTGTCTTGTCTTGTTTAATCTTGGATAGGCTGAGACCATGTTGGTGAGGCAGACGGTACTGTCCACACATTGTAGACCAATGCAATATTCAACGGCACGTCACTCATGAATGCGTGACCCCGTTTGTACGTCATGACGTTCGAGAACGGATGGACGATGCATGTAGCGCCTTGTTTGATTTAACGACACTTGGCGGGGGGGGCATGGTCGGAGGGAGGGGGAGTGGCTGACGGTCGTTAAGGTGGCAAAAACATGAGTGACACTGTTCGCAAATATTGGCGTCCATTCTCTCTGCGGACATGTGCACATGCATGATAACACGGTCAAGAACGTTGATGGTTCTGTCATTTATGACATAACTGTGGCACAGATAGAAGGCACAAGTAACAAAATCGCTGTATTTATTTTGTTCCGACTTGTGCTTAAAGTATCTACAAAGTCAAGAGTCAAGTCAAGTCAAATCGAAGTCACAGTCCAACGAAAAAAAATAATAATGCAACAGTGGCGACGCTCCAAACAATTTTCCAACTCTTTTCATGTCTTGCCCAACGTGATAAATGACGAGGAACAATTCGCAGAGCTTTGCAATTGCGCATAATCCTCTTGACTGCTGCTAACAAGGTACACATTCAACATAGCTGTTTAACACATAAATATGCGGTGGGGAGAGTGTGGGTGGAGAGCGTGCGAGAAGTAGAACGGAGATGAGGGTATTTCAGTGGAAAGAAGGCAAAGGTAAGAGTATAGTGACGAAAAGAGCGTGCGGAGTAGACAAGAGGGGACATGAACAGGAGACAGAATAGCAGGGTGTGGGGAGAGTTGGAGAGTGGGAGAAGAAGTGGGGGAAATATGGGGATAATGGAAAGGACGGGACCAGGGAGGAAATGGTGGGTATAATGGGGGATTTGCGAAGCAAGTAGAAGAGAGGATATGAGGAGTAGACAGGACGGGCCTAAGAGGGATGTGCAGAACTGAGTGAATGGGGGAGGGAAGAGGAGAGAGAAGAGCATGGGAAGAGGTGGACGAGTAGAGTGCCGGGTATGGGGGATCCGCTTCCAGTGACGACAGCAAGGACCCCCATCGGTCGCAGTGCAGAAAGCACGCTAGGCGAGCCGGTTTGTTGTCATTTATGTTATGTTGATATATGGCAGTACTTTGCGAGGTGGTGGCACACCCCAGGCATCAGCCATGAGTTAAGAGTGAGCAGGACAAAAATTTGCAAAGACTGGACACCACACAGGGACATTGACAACATGCAGAAATTATACAGAGGAGGCACAATTTCAATTGAATAATGATGTCTTTCGAAACCAATATCTATGTTTCGTGTTGCACGCGGCGTTGCGCGACTACGCATACGTCCGTGTGTGTTCGAGATAACAGCAATCCTGTGGAGGCAATCCTGTGGAGTGGAAGAGTTGATGCAGCGGACCACCTTTGGCCAGAATCTGCGTCTCGGCCACCAGCGCAGACGCGACCATTCACCGTCGGCCAAATTCCCCTACGGGCCGCGGCCGACGCGTATCTGGCATATTTTTGTTGTTGTTGTGCACGCGCTGTTTCTTTTCTCGCAGTTGGTGCTTTGTGGACGGTTTTTTTTTCTTTACTGGGGTCCTCGCTGTGTGCCGTGCATGTCTGTCGGTGGTGCGCTTCGCGGTTAATTTTGCTCCATTTCTATGATGAATAGGTGTGTGAACCTCACTTTTGAATCGTAGCCCAAACCATGGCACTTCCTCGCAACAATCACAGCCCACACCAGCCTCAACTTGGCCGGACACTTGCCTTCATAACGGTACCTAACACCGGCTAGGTTGACCAATGTCCTTGGCACTACACAACACCCCTCATTGCGTTCAACATCATAGGTCTCTGCGCACAAATGAGTCTCATTATGCATGATGTTTTTTGTATCCTTCAACTGCTTGACGTCGTTCGGTATGAACTTATCGCAAAATATCCTTTGGCGTAGATCGTGTGCTTAGAACACTTCTGAGATACGTTCCCTACGCAACTAGATTATATTTATATCGGTCTTCGGGACATATTGTGAAATGCAAAGGGCCGGGATTGGCATTGCTAGGGCTATCCCATCCATGCAACGCCGTGCACGGAATAACGATATTAAAATATGTTGGGATCTATATTCTGAATCCATTCCTCCTCCCTGAGACAGAGCCCATGGGTAGTATCGTTCAGTTCAGAAAGCCGGCGACTCCTGGAGGAAGTGCTATTACTGGCAAACACCCGTAGCTTATTTTCCCGCCATCGGTGGAGATCCCGGGGAGACAACGGCCTGACAGTTGGTCAGGAATCCCGGGGAGACAACGGCCTGACAGTTGGTCAGGAATCCCGGGGAGACAACGGCCTGATAGTTGGTCAGGAATCCCGGGGAGACAACGGCCTGACAGGCGGTCAGGAATCTCGGGGAGCCAACGGCCTGACAGGCGGTCAGGAATCCCGGGGAGACAACGGCCTGACAGTTGGTCAGGAATCCCGGGGAGACAACGGCCTGACAGGCGGTCAGGAATCTCGGGGAGACAACGGCCTGACAGGTGGTCAGGAATCCCGGGGAGACAACGGCCTGACAGGTGGTCAGGAATCTCGGGGAGGCAACGGCCTGACAGTTGGTCAGGAATCCCGGGGAGACAACGGCCTGACAGGCGGTCAGGAATCTCGGGGAGACAACGGCCTGACAGGTGGTCAGGAATCCCGGGGTGACAACGGCCTGACAGGCGGTCAGGAATCCCGGGGAGACAACGGCCTGACAGGCGGTCAGGAATCTCTGTCTCTGTACTACGGTAATGCAAATATCTAATTTTCTCTATTCAATCTAAACATGCTAGGACCTGGACCTCATCCTTCTCCTTGTGTTTGGCGAGTGATCTCCAGCCTTGTGCTCAGCACAAATGTATACTGAGACAATTATTTTATAAAGGCCTATGGCAAGCTTGAGGCAAATGTGTACTTCGTGAAATTGTGTGCGTCAAGTTAAAGAGGCATGTCATTTTCATAACTCCAGGGCTTTAACTTACTAGCGGAAATAAAAACATATGGCTGAGACACACATATTATATATATATACATATGTGTGTGTGTGTGTGCTTTCCCAATCATCATTCTAGACCGCATTAACAATGTTCATTCATACAACGACATTCTATGAAGTCAAAAAGGAATCACCAAGCCACATAGTCGAATACTTTCGATAAAATGCATACGAGTTAACGTGTGCGTAAAGCACGATTTGAAGATGCCATGACATAATTCGTACTTTTGACGAGCTTGGAATGAACCAATGGACCATGGGCATCCCAACAAATTTTGGAGATTGGGGTGGAAAAAAGGTTCTTAGATCGATTCTTCCACTGCCACGTCATGTAATGCTAAATGCCACGATACAATGCTAAGCTGAACAACTTTTAGAGATGGCGCCCATGTCAGAGATAAAATATAAAAAAGGGGAGCCTAATATGGCATCCTTTAGCTATTCTGAAGACTATTGCGATATCGGTTCGTTGCAAATAGCAATGCGTCGCTGAACACACGAGAGATGAAAGAAAACCAAATGAGTTCATTTGTCATGTTTCCCAGCCAAATGGTAACAAACGGGATCGAATGGTAGCCGAATGAGCTGCACTAGATAGCCGGTAAAAACGTGCCAACCAAATCGCCGAGCTTCCTGGGAATTCGCCGATGACCGCGCAGCTCACACCAGAACACAGCATCCACGCCCTGTGGAGACAACGGCGACAACGGAAACAACGAAGACAACGGAGACAATGGAGACAGCAGAGACAACGAAGACAACGGAGACAACGAGGACAATGGATGCAACGGAGACAACGGAGACAGCAGAGACAACGAATATCATGGAGACAACGGGGACAACGAATACAACGGAGACAACGGAGACAGCAGAGACAACGAAGACAACGGAGACAACGGAGACAACGGAGACAACGGAGACAACAGAGACAGCAGATACAACGAATACAATAGAGACAACAGAGACAACGAAGATAACGGAGAGAACGGAGACTGTGGGAGACAGTAGGTGTACAGTGGCACCAGCAGGATGACAGGGGCACCAACAGGACGCCAGGGGCACCAGCAGGATGACAGGGGCACCAGCAGGACGCCAGGGGCACCAGCAGGATTACAGGGGCACCAGCAGGATGACAGGGGCACCAGCAGGATGACAGGGGCACCAGCAGGATGACAGGGGCACCAGCAGGATGACGGGGGCACCAGCAGGATGACAGGGGCACCAGCAGGATGACATGGGCAGCAGCAGGCGGGCGATGCTCTCGGCGGCCACCTGCCCAGTGGATGCGGCAGTGGCGCGACACTGCGCCACTGATCGTCACGTGACCTGCGAGCATGACACCCGACACGACCCGTTGGCGCGTGCGAACTGGGAGATATCCCCCTCTACCCATCAATATTTTTCCCTGGCTGTCCTCACGCGCTGGCGTGTAAGACGTTCCGAGGGTACTCTCCGTTCGACGAAGCTCACCCGGACGTTTGTATGCGAGAAGCTTAGTGCTTGGCCCTCATCCTCATGCAGAAAGCTTTGCCTGTCGGCGCGGCCGCGATCTCATGCAAAATTTCTTAACATCTGTATACACTTCTGGATGTGCTGCCACGACAGCAATTTTCAGAGACGCGGTCCTGCTGTGTAGCACGGATGTCGCGCGCTAAAATTGGCGCGTGCGCGACACGAGCTCGACGCACGAGTCAACGCAGGCGGGAAACGGTGTCGGGATGGCCGGCCCGCCGCCGCCGCCGGCTGCCGGCCGCCACGGAACAGTCGGTCGGGCGCGCCATCCGTGACCTTCGCGCCATAAACAAGCGGCCGCGCCGCCGCCGCGCGCAGAACAGGCGCAAAACCCACACGGACACATCGCAAAATCATCCGCAAACACGTGCCGCGAGAACTCGGCCGCAGAAGCCGCCCAATTCGGCCGAAATCGGCGCGGTACTCACCCGGCGCCGCGCGCGCGCTCGCCCCGTCTCCGCAGAATGGACGCCATTTTGAAACCGGCCGTGACGTCATTGGCATTTAAAGACCTTGGATTGGATTGGCAAGGCCTGACGTCTGCGCGCGCGCCGATCTGGCCGGCGCACGCCGCCACCGCTACCGCGTCTCGGCCCGGGAATGCACGCACGTGCGGCGCAAGGCACGCGCACGTGCGCGCCGAGCATCCGTGGCTGCCGGATGCCGGCGCCGGCTTTAGACCGCAGCGCGCCGGCAAAGCCGTGGCGGGCGGGAATTGGGTCGCCGCCTACGACGATGCAAAGCCGGGCGGGGCGGGGCACCTTGGGAGACTGGCCGCAGCGGAAAATTGGGGTGATCGTACTTGATAATGTAGGCATGCTTGGAGTTTACGTGCCGATTGAAATCGTTTCACAAATGCTGATCAACCGTCAAACCAACAGCAGCCGGGTGAGACCAGAAGCGTAACATGGGAGAGACAAAGGGACAATATCTTCCTCCACTTGTACACATTTGTATTCAGTAACGGTTGCCCTCATTAAGCTGTACGCTCTCTTTCGTCGTTGTGTGTGTGTTGCTCTCTTTGGAAAACAAATATATCTGCCCGTCTGTGTGCAATGGTGGCATGACTAAGGTCAACATAAGATCAATCCGAAAAAGAGAGGTAAGTGAGGTCATTCTATTTTTAATGCATGAATACACTAATTAGCATTGCATGGAGATAATAGCTCCAGACAGATTGTCATCTAGCAATACACACAACAATCTACGAGATGTCAACGGAATGTGGCGCAGCACGGTCACAGAGGCATCGGGACATTGACACTAGAGGCGCAGCCAAGGATGCCCCGGGAGGCCCCCTCCCACTTCGGACCCCCCCCCAAAAAAAAAAAATAGACTATATCAAAGAAGAAATTTTGAGATGCCCACCGTGTAAAAGCCTCAATATAGTAGAAATTAAACTCTAAATTTACTAAAATTTAGTATGATTTAGTAAATATAGAGATAAAAAATTGGCGCGCCGAAAGCTGTCTTGTTTTCATAACACTGTCTTGGGTCGTTCACCATCGGGAAGACCTGGCTGTGCAACTGGTTGTCACACCACCGTCACAGTCAGCCAGCTCAAATGTCAATGTGGTAAAGCACGACGAACGACTCACAGTTTTGAAGGAATGCTGAAGGGTGAGGATTTTCCCTGCACCCGGTGGCCGCTGGAGGCTGACGCAATGCACCGCACGCTTCGCCGGTCCACCAACGCCGTCACATGCAATTTTTTTGGGCGTCAAAACAAGTTCACCGACACCTGATACTGAAGTGTTTCTGGCGGCTGGAAACATTTTCAACGTTATTGTTTTTTGTTTGTTTGTTGTTGTTTCCCCGCATAACCATCGGAAAAGAAGAAGATAGTCCAGATATAAATGCATCCGCCGTGTGCAAGGAACCAACACATACCGGAACTGTGACGACACAATCATGCCTTGTGTTGCTGCGCTGGCGAGGCAGACCATGCACAAGCTTTCGTATGAATGGCTGATGCATGGGGCTGACGGATGAAAAGTGCATTGGGGGTTATCCCAATGACAATTTTGAGCCGCATCCGCCATGACGAATGACAAATTCGTTGAAAGGGACAGCTGCTTAATGTATTACGATTGCGCCTGGGCGATACAGTGCTGACACGTCAGCTGCGATGGTGCATCACTAAACGTGGAATCATGCTCGTCAGCCGGAAGCACATCAATCAACGTGCAACGACCAGCAGATCACACGAAGACGCTGTTAGTGCCATGCCGGCGACCAGCACGCAATGGCGAGGGCTCAGACTTGCAATGGTTGAAAACTCGATGACGGACTGTTAATTCCTGCATGAAAAACAGCGCGTAGTCGCGATGGTTGCCCAAAAGTGCTTGCTTTTGCACTGCATCCTTCTGCATCTCGAACGGTTATATCATCGCCCCGCTAGAGTAGAACCTACTGATATGGTCGGGCTCGTAAAATTGAACCACGTTCCTGTTTAATTTCTGCTCAGGGACGTGCCTGGCTGCGGCGGCTTCCACCAACAACTAAAAATATATATAAAATGTTGACGACCGAGGGATGACAACGCATCGCATCTATAGGCTTCAGCGACGTGAGAAGACCAGAACGTCATGAAATCCTATCACGCACTGGTCACTGTGGTATCATCTTTTTTAAAACAATGCATCCAAACTTGGCCTGTGTGACCTTTCATGACGCGTTATTTGTATATTATTTATTATCTTGTCGTTTTCTCCGAATAAAATGCTCAAAAATGACAACCACATCGATTCCCTTCTATAATACACCACACCGGCTTCAGCCCGATGGCAGTTCTAGGCAGACGCATAATGTGATCACCCAAACTTCTGAAGCGACTAAGCCGGACCTAATCGTGATCCATCAGCAACAGGCCTTAAAAATAGATTCGCATTGACCATTTCTACAAAGCACAGCACTCCATTATGTCGAGGTCAGATCACTGACCCACATGTGATCTTCTTGACCTCCGGCGTACTCGACAATATTACCATAATGATCTATGAGCGAGTAGTGCTTACATGGCATCCATTTCGGCTATGCAGTCCCGTGACGTACCATAATCTAGAGTTCATGTCAGGCCCTGACAGTTGACCTCCGTGACCAATTATGGATTCGGCTTTGGAAGGAAAACTTTGCGTCATTAGATTGACGATTGATTTGGAAATCATTAACTAAGAACGAAAACATCAAAATAGGACTATTCTAAAAGGCAACCGGGCCAATGAAACGTCACGAGGTGGCGAGTGAAAATGTTGTCTTCAGGAGGCCACACTCCTATATTTACTGCGTTTGGCACGTCTTCCGGCTTTCAATAATATACATGTTTGGTAAGAAAGCTGTTATCACTGAGAAGATATAACGAATTACTAGATGAACTTTCACAGTTATTGAGCATTTCCTAGCCTGCATCTCGTGACCCATTTGACACAGAAACTAAAAATATAATAATAATAATTCGGGCCGTAGATGACCCTGTAGTCCGTTCTTATCCAAATAAGTGAGGGTATTTTAATGAACAATTTTGAGTCCGCTTTGGTGATTTGTCTTGAAATAATTAATGCGCGGATAGTTAACACCAACAGGTGTAGTGTAGTTTGGTAATAGGGTGGGAAAATTGACAGGAAGCTACTTATCTGAGCCATGAAGTAAGCTGGATACGACAAGACATATCAGCTACGCAATCGTCATGTTAATAATGTTAACACTTTGTAACCCGAAGCGGTCAGGGTGTTCCTGGAGGTTCGGTGCCACTGAGGGATCAATGCTGCAACATTGCGCTACCTGGTTGGTGAACATTCAGCAGCGGCCAAACATCTCGATGATGCAGATGATCTCGGGATGTCACGAGGAAGGTTATCCTGGACAGCGTATCAGCACGTCGTTGGTCATGTCTTTGCTGTCTGACCGGTGGAACATACGGCTCCGAGCAATCCATTGTTTCAGCACTGTCCTCAGTGTTGATATCAGCTTCTTAATCTGCATCTTGCACTTGAGATGTTGAGGCAGCACCGTTGGATGAACGTTGCATTCACATTTTCCCCGGCAGTTTCTGTCTCGATTTTAACTGTCGTAGTCTTGCTTTGAATTGAAAAAAAAAAAGTATTTCCACTCATCGTTCCGCGTCTATCCAAGTGCCAATCCATGTAAAGTCAGATTTCATCCTCATTTCCAGGTGTTCCCAGCAGCAGGTCGGATCTGGTCGCATCAATGGCGACCTCGGCTCCAATATCACATAGTCTGTCGATCCTATCAACGAATAGCTTTCTTTGACCCTCGAGCATGCTCTTCTTCCTCTGTCCTTCTGCAATTGAGGCCATTTGGGATAATGACGGCTTCCTGACGCAGCTAAGGCGGCCGAAATGCGAGGAATTTCTGAAAAGTAGGTACGTGCATGTGTGTGTGTGGGGGTGGGGTGGGGGGTAAGTAGTATACACTATGTAGCTACACCACTGACCAGGAAGTTTGCTAAAGGAAGGTGAGCCAGCAGAAGAGGCTGAGACGTCCTCATAATTGATATATATATATATATATATAGTGTGTGTGTGTGTGTGTGTGTGTGTATGGTTGCGTACCTGTGTGTGCAGTCATCCTCATTAAGTACCTCTGTCACATCACAACATAGATTTTCAATTGTGCGATAAACATACGGAATGAAAATACAATTTACCGTATCAACCTCCCTCCCCCTCCCCCAAAGACAAAAACATATTTTCTAATTTTCGGATTGCTTTTCGTTGTTCGTTAAGCCGTCCCGTCTCGGGGGAGGGGTCTTCAACTGCCCCCCCCCCCCTCAGGTTTTTTCGCGGATAGCGGACGAACGGCGCGGGGGAACGCGTCAAAATTTGGCATACCTTTTCCCACATCAAATTGACATGCTGATTCAAATTTTCTTAGGTCAGGTCATCTAGGGTCAACGAGTTATTCAAGGTCAAGTGAGGTCACCTCCAAAAAAGTTCAACCAGTCGTCACGCTTTAACGGATACAGATATTTTCATTTTTTCCCGTTTTTGACTACATATACATTTTACATATTTGCCAAATTGCAGTTGAAACAGACGATTCTGGCTAAAGTAAGCATTTTTCATTAGGGAAAGTTGACTTCGAACAACGTTTCTTGGCCTCCTCTACCCATTGGAGAAGGAAAATTAAAGACAACTTGAAAACTATAAATTTTGGAATTAAAAAAAAAAAAAATTTTTTTCTTTGGGGGGGGGATGATAGCCCTCGTCGATTTCGCTGTCCTATTCTCATTCCAAATAATTTTTTTTCTTCATATATCCCCAAAATGAACTTCCTAGAGTCAAAAACATAATGACATAAGTCGTGAAAAGTGGAAATCTAGCCCCCTGGTGACGTCACTTTTGGGGGAAAATTGTTTTGGATGGAGGGCCCGGACTCTACTCGTCGAGCGCTTTCCGATGACACCGCTTTAGTGTTCGTGCGATGCTTAGTTTTGATTTTAAAGGGGGGTCTTCAACCGCCCCCCCCCGAGACGGGGTTGGAGGATTTGACCGGAAAGACGGCGCGGGTTAATGTAGACATTGTTCTTGATGCGAACAGCACTGATGATCTAAACGCATTAAAAATGATGTTGGAAGCCGAGTCAGGCCTAAAATTAACCTCGGGTCTTAATGTCAGCAGCAGGCTTCCATTCCTTGACCTCCTCGCCGACGGCAATAGCGGTTAGTTTCTGACCGATGTTTATGTTAAGTCAACTAACCTAGGTCGATATATGAATGGCGCCGGAGACTGTACCGATGGTTACAAACGTAGCGTAATCAGATCATACGTCCAACAAGCCACAAAATTCGTCTCCTCGTTTATTACAAAATACCTAAACCGTCATGTCTCATCATACGCAATGACACTTTCAAACTCACAACACTGAAGTTAAAAATGAGTGTTTTCGCTCCCCACCAAGCGAGCCTTCGTCGCCCCTGGCTCGGTGGCGGATCCAGGGGGTGAAGGTGGCCATATACTCCCCAAAAGTCGAAAACATGTCATTTGGCACACCAAACGGAAGAATACTACTTCCCTGGCACGACCACAGAGCGGTCCTCAGTTTAAAAAAAAAAAAAAAAAAACAAAAAACAAAACAACAAAAACAAAAAAAAAAAAAAAAAAAACAAAAACACAAAAACCAAAAAACAAAAAAAAAAAAAAACAAAACAAAACCAAAAAAAAAAAAAAAAAAAAAAAAAAAAAAAAAAAAAAAAAAAAAAAAAAAAAAAAAAATTCGGGTGCACATATACTTTTTTTGGGTGTAAGGGGGGGGGGGCTACTTGTTGAATGCATTCCGATGACAACGCCATAGTTTTCTTGCAACTCCTAGTTTGTAAATTAGAGAGGGTACAAATCCCCCCTGAGGCGGGGCGTGATGATCTGACCGGAAAGACGGGGGAGCTACTGGCCGCAGAACTCTCCTACCCCCCCCCCCCGCGGGGGGTTAGGAGAGTTCCGTGGTCAGTAGCTGATAACCAAAACACGAGCACAGCGGAACACCTACGCGAATGTGCGGCGAGCGCGCCTCCGTCAATTAACTGCACCGCTTGCTAGCGCAAATCCGCCCCAACAAGCTTCCCGGTGGGCAGCGACAGCCTTTTGTTTCAGCATTCACCGGTGCGGCGCAGCCGAGCCGCAGAGGCGTCGGACGGCATTCCTGCAGTCCTCAATGGACTGCGGCCGGTCCGGCCGGCCGCGTCCGGAACTGGTGCGGCTGCGCGGCCGGCCGCGCTGGTGCCGACGGGTTTGGCTGGTGCCGGCCCAGCCGGTCGACACCGAATTTCTGGCGGCCGACTATTGGTGCCGCCGCGACTGGAGCGGCGGGGCGCCCGGCGCCATCTGGGCCGACGCCTCGCGCCGGCCGACCTGCGGGGCGTGCCATGCTCCGGATGGCACGCGGCCGGACGTGCACGGCATGCCTGCACGGCGCGTGGCACGGCCGACGCCGAGGCCGCCGGTCGGACGGGTCCATTCAGCCAGTGGGTGAGTGGTTCGGCCGCGTTGTGCGCTTCTGGTGCGGCGGTTCTTCGGCCGCCCGGCCGCCGGCCGCTAGCCATCGGCAGGTACTGAGCACTGCTTACCGGACACCGGACAATGGTAGTCACTGGGCACTGGGCACTGATAAATGGTCACCGGCCACCGGACAATGGTGGTCACTGGGCACTGGCCACCGGACAATGGTGGTCACTGGGCACTGGTCAATGAACTGGTCATTGGACAATAGTGATCACTAGTCATTGGTTACTGGCCATCGGCAGATATTGATCACTGGTCATTGGCCACTATACAATAGTGGTTACTGGTCACTGGCCATTGGGCAATATTCGTTACTGGTCACTGATCACTAAACATTAGCGAGTGCTGGCAGCTGGACATCGGCAAATTTTGGTAACTGGAAGCTGATCATCGTAAATAATGGTCAATGATTGCTGGCCACTGATTATCTGGCTTTGGTCAATTCCAGCCACTGGCCACTGGCCACTGATCATTGGTCATCTATCCCACGTCACTATGTTGAGCAATGCTGTTCACTGATCACATATCACTATGCTTGCCAATCTGGTCATTAAATGCACGTCACTAACCTGGTCACCCATCACGAGTAGTCACTGCTCATTTTTTGGTTATTGCCAACAGGTCGCTAATGGACATTGCTCACTAGTAGCTGGCTACTATTGGTCACTGGTCGCTAGTCGTTGGTCAGCATCGGTCATTGGCCATTATCGGTATCTACTGGTCACTTGTCAGAACAGGTCATTGGTAATTAGATAAAGATTGCAAAGGGCATTCTCCAGTTCCAAATATGCATGCTGAATGTTTTCATTCGCATCCCTGGAAATTATGCCCGATTGCTTTCTACAGGGAATAAAACTGACTTATATGAGTGCGTGGAGGTTTGCTGAGGGCATGGCCTGGTTTCGTATTTCCATTTGCCATTTTAGACCACTAAGCAATTTTCATGCATACAATGAACCGTAGTTAGAATAAGACCTAATTTGCGAACCTGAGAACTCACGTTAAGTTCAGATGCTGCTTTTATACATCAGCCACCAAAGAACTATATTAGGCGCCATGTAGTGCCACCGATTTAGGTAAAATATTCCACTAAAAAGTTAAGAAAAATGACCCGAGGTACTTGTTCGGTACTTGTTCGGTACACACGTGAGAGGGTACGGTACGGGATGACACAAGGCAGATCATGAGGTTGGTCTTCTGGGCGCCTGATGGAAACTGCGTCGATATTCACATTGAGCAGAAATCATAGTTCCACCGCAGTATCGGGGTAGCCGTCCCAGGAGTTCTGTATTGCAACGTGTCGATCATGGTCCAGTCCGGACCGGAACATCAGCATGCAATAAAATCCACAATTTCACGCCAAAGTGTCCACATAACCCTTCTAACCATGACCTCTAACAACACCACTGCACCATGCTCTAATTTCACTCAACGACGGCCATGACCTCATAACTGTCCAGGCAATGGTAATAGAACCGCAATTATTATACCATTTCGAAGCTAGATATTCGACCTTTACTATCGCATCCGAAATATGGCATATTTCGTCAGGTCACTGGCATTGATCAGGTGAAAGGTCATGCCGCTGAATGTTATCACATTGTGTTTGTTTGTAAGGGTTTTAGTGACTATATGCGTACCTGTTTTAGTGACTTCCGTAAGGTGATATGAAGTTTGGCATTCATAAGGCATCTTAGAAGGGTGAGGACCTCACTTGACATCTGGTGACCTCGTGTGATCAATTCCTGAGACATGCGATTCTGTCCAATTTTTTTCATTATTTCAATTAGACTAGTGGGCTGCTTTTTGTTTGATTGGCTGTAGTCGGTATCCATATATTTCACGAGCTGTGGTCGACAATTTCCAGTATGTTGCACTTGGAATTCTTACTGCAAGTGCATTGATTAATAAACACCCGATCTTCCGTACGCTAGCACTACGTCTTACTTTAAACTGCATGTGATCATGAAACTGCTAGATCTGCGCACGTAATCGGTTGTCACCACAGGCTGGCTGATAATTCATCGCGGGGGAATTTGGTCCACGTGGACGATATTTGATCAACTATCTGATGCATAAAATTCAGAGTTAACGTGTATTAAATATGTGAGTCTAGTGTTCCATAAAGGGTCCCCAGAATGTTGGGCTGTTGGCGAGTGCTGGAATGTGTACATTCTGCAGGTTTATTTGCACCTCGTTTGCGACGTCTAACCATTACGACGGCCTGTGTAAGATAATGACAGTGGCCACGATACTGGATAGTGAATGATGACCGAACGCGACTTCGGGCCATCATCCCCGGCTACTCTTCTTCGCACATCCGTCCACATCCATCCACATCCGTCCACCTGCGGCGTCCGTCACAGCCTGCGGTCGCGCCTGTCGCACAGACACGCCCAGTGTACACTCTTCGGCAACGCAACCGTGGTCATCTTTATCAGGACCTGGCCAACGATTAGATAACACTAGGCGCAAACAAAATGCAAAATGAAAGCATTGCAGCGCTCTCCGGAGGTTCTGACTTTCTGATGACCTTCATGGAAGACCAGAACCAAAGGCCAAGTTTAGCTACTTGAGAAGTATCATACATCGCACGTTTGATCAAATGTCTCTGTAAAGCAGGTCACGGACGGCGAATATCAGTCAGTGCGACACCACGACCGATTGCATGCACATGTGGCGGAAGGAACATATCATGCCAATAGGTGAAGGACCAGGGATTTATCAACTATTGCGCTCACTGTGAGAGAATGGAATATACTGGACATTGTGGCCTACATGATTAGTTGCTAGGTGCTGAATGAGAAAAACATTAATGATCGCCATATGTTCAGATAAAAAATGAAAGATTGAGTGTTCTTAATTTCTCCCATATGTTTTCTGATGCAAAATGTAATTTTGCAGTCGGTTTGTTCGCTTGCAATTTTCGATTTCAGCACTTTTTCCAGTGTTTGCTAGTTGTATTCTGTTTACAGCCACTGTAGTTGTGGTTTTTGACGGCCACAGCACGGTGGTCTCCAGCTGTGTAAGTGTGAGAGATGTGGGACGACCGTCGCCGTTCCGCATGTCTGGGTCGCTTCGAACGTGGCGCAAGAAACCAACGACGACAGTCGCGGCTGGATGTACCTTCACTGCACCGTGCGGAGGAAGTATCCAAGAAGGCGGCCGAACAGCTCAGGGAACTCCTGTTGAAGCTGCTAACCAGACTGGGTCTGGGCGAAGGAACCCTCCAAGAAGGCAGCCGAACAGCTCAGGGAACTCCTACTGATGCTGCTAACCGGACTAGGTCTGAACTAGACGTCCACTCCGAAAGTGCCCCCGAAGCGCTCGCTACGCATTCTTGTTCACTGGAACGCATTCTTGTCCGATTTTCGATTAATTCTTTACGATCGTTTCTAGTGATGCAAGCAGTCACTGTTAACGCCATGACGACACCGACTTTGGAAAGACACCTATTGGCGACAGTTGCAGCTGGCTGGTTTTCTCTGTGGTATTCAGCTGTTGCGTTTCTGGTTGACGACCATTGACCTGTGTTTTGCAGACATAGTCAGTTAAGTCGTTCTATAGCAATCATATAAATAAATGGCCGCAACAATCAGTTTTCAGGAAGGAATGAGATTGCATTTACCTTACCTTGGCAAATCACAACTTCGATAGGCCTGGGCCTACGCGACTGAGCCGTGGGTGCCTCACACCAGGAGGGCTTCAGCACCAATAAGGGATCTGTTGCACTACGATTTCCATTCGGCGAGCTCGTCATCTAGTGCAATCGCAGTCCGAAAGATTCATAATGTCATGGAGATTCTTTTTAGAACGCTGGGAGATATCTTTCTACGAAACGGAGCACAAACTATTAATACGGATGGACACATGGCTAATTTTTTAGATTGCATCCGAAGAAACGCATCCATCGCCACATTGTTAAGGTGGTTTGATGCGTGCGAGTTACACCACATCCTGTGCTACCTAGCCACAGCAACACACCGAAAGTGCATCCCCGGGTCACGTTGCCAGGAATTCTCCCCCTTTCAAGATTCTCTGAAAACTGCCTCGGTGATCTGGCCCACCCGAATGTTCGTCAGCACAACACTAAACAAACTATTTCGGACGCCCACACTCAGATGAGTTTGTTAGAGGTGGAGTGGTCTACGACCTACGGAAACGTCTATATCCTCTACGCATGTTACGTTACCTGTCATTACCAGCCAGGGCAAAGTCCGACCGAGTCTAGTCGACTGCATTTCCCAGCGAACCTCCATACGAAATATTATACACGGCAATCATGGCACAAGACTGTCATTCGACAGCAATTAGCAAAGCGTACGAGGCCTAGCAAACACTGGAGAACTCCATGAAGTGTGGCAAATGCGACGAGTGCGCAAGGCGGTTGTAAACGTGCATGAACGTTGGCGTTTTTTCGACCGGGCGTTTACTGGAATGCCTGAAATTTGAAAGCTTGACAATTTAAGTGATTCGTACAGATGTAGTTTCAACAGTATGAGGTGATTTATCAAGGGATACCAAAAGAAAACATTCGAACGGGATAGGGGAGTTAGGGTTGAAAACCGGTGACTCACGAACGATGGTGGTAGATTGGGCCCTCGACAGAAAAGCTAAGTTGGTCAGTCATTATTCCATTCAAAAAATACAAATGAGTTCTGTATCCGATATGGAAGCTAATCTGAACGGCTCGGCTGACCCGGTCGAATCGCACCACTTGTTCAGCCTTTTTTGGCACATCATTTCGCCCGGTAATTTGTTCCCAGTCAAACTCCGACGTGTTCCTTAATATTTGCATATTTATCATCTCCCTTCCCCCAAAGGTCTTCACAAAGCGTGTCTTCATGTCTTGTTCAACGAAAAAGATTAGTGGCGGCTCCTCCGCTGGCGGCCAAGTTCTAATCCAAGTTCCACAGTGCAAATTTTCCCCACTTAACAAGAGTGTTCGATGGAGGACGTGCGCGGTCACGCTACTGCTAGCGCTTCGTTTCCACCTAGCGGCGGATGTTCGAACTGTAAGCATGCCATTGGGTCGCATGGCGGCCGCGGCCGCTAGATGCGAACTCGTGAAGATAATTGTCAAAAACAAGGAAAGTATACTATCTAGAGATTTTGCCCCACCTATGATGGATACATTCATCATTCTTGTATCAGCTGATACCACCTAGACTCCAATATCATGGCCTTTAGTTTTCGTAAATTTTGTTCTGAGGTTTCCATGTTTCCACATTTTCGTATAGCTTAAGCATAGGGAATGCCGGCAGCATGGTGTGGTCGCATGTGAAATTGAATATTTTGATCAAAAGATGGTACGAACTAAAAATGTCCCCCTCCCTGGAACCTCCTCAGAATGTATCGCTGGTTTCAATGAAGGTATTCGTGATCAACTGACACTGCCGCTATACTTCGTTAAATTTGATTAAAGATGAAATAACTCGTAACGATGTCTTTAATTGAGGACAATGTCCATTTGTTGCAGGTAATAAGGGCGTTGGTGTATAATATAATTACTTAAGCGATACTAGTGTCTAAGGAACTTACATTAACATGGCGCGATTATCTTGAGTAGCGGTCCTGTGTAAGTGATCTTGGGTAGCAAGTGGTCGATGGACGGCGGGCTTTACTTAATTTTGTATTCTTTCATATGGAACAAACCTTGCCTTAAATGCATTATTTACAAAGCAGCATCATATAGATAATGCTAATATCACCACATGCGAAAGAAAATATTTGTGCCGCATTCACCGCGAAGTATGGGTACAGCCAGCCTATTTTGAGTCGGCTCGAGTGGTATATAAATTAATGCAACTTAAAATAATACCCATCATATCCGGATACTGTAGGACCTGAACATGATATTATAACAATATCCTACACAGAGAATGGCTCTTGTTTTCTTTTCTCCCCTTGGATATGTCACTGCCCTCGCCACTTCCACCGTTCCTGAATCCAGCGGCATCGGCACGACCAGCAAACACCACAGGTGTGGAAACAGAGGGGGAGGAGGGGTATGGCCCCAATTTTTCATGAAAGTTTAGCATTAATGTCATGGCGACACATTGTAAGAATCAACTTCAAAAATGGTTTTGCCCCCCTCCACACACACACGCACACACACTTTTTGAGACGTTCCTACGCCTCTAGTGGACGTGGCCTACTGGAGAACTTTGACTAAGAGGCCATGTCTTTTGACGTGTACAGGCTTACTACCAAAGCCCACCATACTCTGACCCAATAGAAATTATGAGAGTGGAAGTGTTAAGTGACTTCGAGCGGGCACGCCCACCTATCCCTGCTAACATAGTATATTATAGCCCCATGGGACTGGTCGCTCCACGCTTTATGCGACTGTATATGATTGAGTATTTAGTGAATGATTGAGTATTTAGCATAATTATTTTGCATGAACAACAACTAAAAACCTCTCTCGTGCCGTCTCAGCCTCATCCAAAGTCCACCACTACACCCATGCATGATTCCACCAGGAATCGATGCAACTGCTAAAAAGTGGGCGCGTGTTTGCTGTTCATCAATGGAACGTTCACAGGCTCGGCACCTCGCCACGACTTGGAGGTTGGTGTCATTCCACAGCCTTTGGATTTACGAGAGTATTCAACTGTTACTGATTAGTCAGTCATAGTTGGGTAAATGGGATGTTGACGCCTCGCTCAATCCACCCGAGTGGTCCGAGAACATCATTTGGAACTGTTACTACTCGAACGCCTCCCCTAAATATCTCCGCGCAGCTAAAGCTCTGATCGAAGGGTACACCAGCGCAATCAAGTAGCGGAAGTCGTATTTGAACCCTTAAGAACCATTCACTTTGAAATGATGTTGGCTTTATGCAATCAATCATCCTTAGGCAGCAAGGGATCCACCATTATTAGGATGGAGGAAATCAAGCATGAGCATGCAGCAAATTATCCAGCATCATTAGGTTAGCTTTATAGGTTATTATAACATTTTACTGTAGTTTTCAGCATATGTCGCAACATGCAAAGTTGAATTTTCTGTATTCTTTGGCTTACCTTTTTTTTGAATTTTGCAACAGCCTTGGCCAACACGTTTACTGAATATTCACACCACGCACCAATGCCGGAGGCATTCCATATTTCGTGAATGGCGAACTACGGGGGAACAATATTACACATGGGTGTTTGGCATCATTAATAATTGTTCTTTTTAACACCTTTATGTACAGTATTATTGGGCCTTAAGGTATTCACAAGACAGGTTTTAGACACATTTTACCTGCAGGAAACAAATAAAGGGGTTAGGTTCGGTTCAGTTAATTTTTTTTAGTTACAAAAAATTGCTTTTTGTTCCCCAAGATTCCTCCGTTTTCAAAAGGAGCTTATGCTGTATTAGGTCAGGGTAGGTTTTTAAATTGATGTTTTAGAATACAAATTGTAATATTTTTTTCCATGTTTCCAGATTTGTCAAAGTTAGGCTAGGTTAGTCCAGACAATGTTGCATTTTCCTTTTACTTAACATTATTTGGTATGGTATATTACCAAACCCAAAGCTCCTTTTGTTGGTGTTACTTTGTGTGGCAACTGAGAAATATAAAATTGCAGAGGAAATTAATGGTCACATCATGCTAACTACCTTGTCAAATGGTGCATTGGGGAAATCCAACAATTACACAATTACCTGAAGGGTAAAACGTGTTCAATACTTATACATAACATAGGTATTGTGACTTGCAATTTTTGAGTATTTATTCATTGTGAATCAATTAGCAGGGCCAACGAGCTACGGAGTTAAATCATTACACATACTCTTAATTCATATGAGTATGAATGATCAAAACCTAACTTCAGATCTGAAGACAAAGTAACAGCGAATATCAAACAGTTCTTGATTTTTCATGTGGTCAAATGCCCAAGTTTTCAACTACATTTTACAGAATAGGTTTATATTTCCAATGAACACAAAATCATTTTGGTACACAACAAACAGATCTATTGCCCAAGGATGCGTGGCCATACTTCACAAAATACATCCCAGCTCATGATTGCAGGTACCTACCTGTCAAACCGCATTGTCCCAGACCACTCATATGCTACTTGAAGACAAAACTTTGGTAAATTTGTGTATTATAGTAGCTTCTCAATTCCTTGAATATTTTTCCAATGCAGTGCTTGTTAATATGGTTAAGACAATGTCACCAATCATTTCCTCTCGCAATAAGTACTCTTCAGTTGACAAGAAAATCATACAAAAATGTGCATTGATTCAGATTATATCATGTAAAATGTGTGTTAAAATGAATTATCACAACATAGCCTGAGGAAACCTAAATAGCATGCAATCTAACAAGCCTAATAATGTAACCTGAGGTATCTTACCCAAGCCTAATCTTCCCTTTAGGGATACATATTAAGTAAATTAAAAATATCAAACAAAAATTGTTCGAGAATATCTAAATTAATAATGCCTAACCAGGCCCAACCGAACCTAGCCTAGCCATTGACAGCCTAGCCTACCCTTGAGATGAAAGATTTCTCCAAACTTGAGCTTATTGTACTTTAGGATTTCCATAAGGGAAGTCTTCCACGAACCTTACCTACATGAAGCAGACAAAGGTATGAGTTTTGGTTGGGTTAAGGTGTCCAATTTTGCAAAATGTGTAGGCTTTCACTTTAAAAAAATTAACACAGGTTAGGCTAGGTTCTAAATTTGAAAACAAAAAGTTACGGAAAAATTATCAACGATAGTTTTTCTGTTCAAGGAAATGCTTGATGTCTTCAAATTTCTTTTTGCAATGGTTATAAATGTGTCTAACATGATGTGTCAAATCATTTCCCCTGCAAATGCAGACATTTCAGGCGAGATACAAAATAATAGTCAGAAAGGGGTCCTCAGTTGGATAATATACCATATAACATGATTTTCAGCAAGTAACATTGAAAATACAGAAAAAATGTAACAACCAAAACTAACCCAGCATAATCTTCCATGCAAAGAACGGGATCATTTTTAAGGATACAACTTGTGAACATTTCTTTTGGATATATTTTCGACGTGAGAAAACATAACCTAGCCAACTTAGCCTTAACAGTTTTTTAAGAAGAAAGCTCAATTTTTATATATACAAAATGAAAATGAACCTAGCATACAGCTTACCTTACTTATCTTACCCCTTCGTATGCTTCATGAAGGTGTAATGTGTGCAAGACTTATCATGGTTACCCTAAACTACAATACTATTTTTTTTAAATTATTTAGCATGATTTGGGCTTTAGGGCACATTTTCTACCATGGTGCCATTGAGCCTTTAAGATACTTTCTTCTGACAAGAGGTTAAGCTGGGTTACGTTAATTTATGCTCCATTTTCATTGGTAATGCCATTATTCTTAGAATATTACGCAACTCAAAGCCCCTTTATTGCCTGCCTCTTGAAATGTAAACATTAACAGAATAATGTAATGTTCATACACAATTTGACATTAAAAATTATCTCCATAATTTTTTTAACAGTATAAAACCTGATATGACCGAAATTAACAAAACATATCTCCTGTTTTCTTTGTGGAGTTAACACGTGCCCTGGAGGGCCTCTGAAAATAACGCGCACTGGAGGGAGGAGGGGGGGGCGGATACCGCCCCCTAAGATCTCAGCTTCTATGAAGGTTAGAGCAACGAAATTCACAGGATGGATGGGCACGATAGTAACCTCTATTGTGTGCAAAGTTCATGACCTTCGGTCAATATTTTCAAGGTCAAATGAGGTCAAAGTAGCAAAATGTTCTGGTTTTGCTTGGCTTGGCTTGTCATTGTTATGGATCGCTGTGGTTGTGTTTAAATGCTCCAAAATTGGCATTAATGATGTTTTGGACATTACTAATGATGCAATACAGATGTCAGATCAGCCATTTGACCTCAGGTCACCTATATAGGAGCACCTTATTAGGTCATTACCTGCTCCAGTTACCGGAACCGGGCTCCCATCCCGACTGTTCCGTTGGGGGGCTCGGCACAATCCGCTTTGCAAAGAAAGGAGTGAAATACATGAATAAAGTATGGAAACGCTTAGGCACACAATGACAAACAGTAGATTTCGGGATGCATAGGGAGTAACATGTAAAGTGACATCAATCGCATGACAGTCATTTGCATTTATGACACATTCCAGTTGACCAAGTTTGGTTCCATTAGCCTATCATGAACTTGACCTGACTTGCCCTCGGCGACCTAACATGACTTTTAAATTATATAGCATAACAATATGCATCAAACAAGTTGCTAGTGTTGTCAAAAACACTTCCCTATTGCCAATATACGGGAAGCGCATCAGCGCCGATTTTTGTGGTCTGGCGCTGCGAATTGTTTTTACTTTAACGGCCCCTAACTTGAAAACTTCTCGACCGATTTTCATTTTTCGTGTTTTAAACAATGCGCCGGTCATTTCGAAGCAGGTACGCGAAACATTTGGCGTATATCGGTCGGTACAATATGGAGTTATGTACGAAAAATCGGAAGGATTGGCGGATTTCGCCGTAGCCCTTCTAGGGCGTGGGTTAACCTGTTATGAACTTATCCTGACTTGACCTCGGTGACTTTACATGGCTCTGGAACAATGTGGCATGACAATGTATATCAAACAAGTCGCTAGTTTTGCCAAGAACACTTCCTTTTTGCTAATATACGGGAAGCGCACCAGCGCCGATATTTGTGATCTGGCGCTGATACATTTATTTTACTTTAGCGACCCCTAACTCGAAAAATTCTCAGTCGATTTCTATTTTTCTTACTTCAAACAACGCACCGATCATTTATTGGCAGGTACACAAACAATGGCGTATATCGGCTGCTAAAATGTGGAGTTATCTACGAAAAACCGGAGGGGTGGGCGGATTTCGCCCCCCCCCCAATGCGTGTGTTAAAATGCATGCAAAACATGTGCTGTGAATGCCTTAAAGCACAGCAATATTTGAAGTTATGTACTCTCGAAACACATGTTTCCTATTCAATCTCACCAGGTATGTTGTGTAGATACCTATATTGCTACAATCCTGCAACACAAAGCTTTGTGTATCATTTGCATGTCGCATCCAAATCAAACAAATCGGAGCACTGTTTCAGAACTTGAACATGTAGGTATACAGACAGGGTATGCTTATCCAGCAAACTAACATTGAAATACTGGGATTGTAGGATGAATGCTGCCTATCCCCAGTTTGATAAGTATGGTTAATTTTGAATGTTGAAGCATTCCTATAATGATTCTGAGATGTTGTGATATTTGTAGAAATTTATCACTATATTATTTGACAGTTGGATCTTTTTTTAAACACACGGCCAACATATGATATATACAAATCATGCAATCCTCACTCAGGTATCCCTCGATGTGAAAGGACATACGATATTATGGCTTGTGTTCCTGTTTTCATCCACAAATCTTGATACAGCTAATGTCATCAGCATCAAAGGTACTAACTCCTAAATGTTATTGTTTTGGACCGAAGTGGTCATACTTCCATATTACCTAGTCTACAGGAAAATTGATATGATGCCATTAAGCTTCATTCTAAGGCGAAAACATAAACAAGCTATGCATGCTCCTATGATTGCGCCAAAAGCGCCACTTTACCAACAAAATTCAAGAGTATTTTCACAAGAAGTTGCGCCTGCGCAGAATGGATGTCAGCCTTTAACACTGGTATCTCATAATGCTCATAGTATCACTACGGGCACCCCCGACTCTCTCGACCACTGTTGGCTGATCTTGTGACGTCATGTTCCACGTGACCTACATTCCCCAGAGGGTGGCAGCCTCAGGTGTGGGCGTCCCTCGGTCTGAATGGTCGCATGTGGCACAGCCTGAGCGAGGCGCCTGTGAGACGTAGATGTCGCGAAACAGCGTGGCTCCTACTCTAATCCAACAATGCGACATAGTGCAGTGCATCAGGCTCGAGGTACGATGCACACCTCCGCGGTCCGTCAATAGAGCGCAGTTGCGGTCGGCCCACAAATTCCATTCCGCGGTTTGTTGCACGATCTTGTGTCCGCAGCATTAGAGTGCTACAGCGCGTCTGTCTCCGGCCTCCTGTCACCTGGCCTCCTGCCACATGGCTCCCTGTCTCCTGGTCCCATGTCTCCTGGTCCCATGTCTCTTGGCCCCCTGGCTCCTGGCCTCCTGTCTCATGGGCGCCTGTCTTCTGGCTTCCCGCCTCCTGGTCTCCTGTCTCCTGGTATCCTGGCCCCCTGTCTCGTGTCCCCATGTCTCCTGGCCTCCTGTCTTTTGGACCCTGTTTCCTGACCCCCTATCTTCGGGCCCCTGTCACCGGGCCCCCCTGTATCTTGGCCTTCTGTCTCATGGCCCCCTGCCTCCTGACCTTACACTGGTATTGCGTACCCGCTCTTGCGCTGTAGCTATACGTACATATTGGTTTTATCACTATCAATAACTGTCCAGCAGACTGCGGAGAGCCAATTGAAAGCTGGTGCTTGGTGGCAGAGGTGGAACATTTTCAAAGGACTCAAGATGGTTCTCAACTTGGTTCGATCTGGTGCACGCCCACGGGTCTATAGCAATTGTTTCTGGGAAATTATTACGGGCGGGGGAGGGGGAACAATGCATGGAGGCAGTGGGAAGGCCAAAGTTGATTACGGATGGGGCGCACTACATTGGGCTCAATGTTAAAAGTTTTGTGTTGGGGGGGGGCAGCATTCAGGTGACAAATACCACCTTAAAAGCACCATACAAAACATCACCAACGGCCCACTCTTTTTTTCTTTAAAAAAAATTAACCCGAGCTGTTGCTAGGGTGGCTTTAGGAACCAGGGTTATATTGCTAAGCAGAGCTTGTTGCCTGAACCCTGACCCCACCACCCAATCCGTGAATTTCAGTTCAACGGCAGAATTTTGATCGAAAGTTTAACGTGCCGTTAATACGCCGACACGGTCGCCCGGTGGCTCGTCCCCGGCCTTATCGGGCCAGCTGCCAACTGGCGCTCCCGGCCGGGGGCTGAATGCGAGCGCGCGAAGAGACCCGAACCCCGTGTTGCCGGGACAGGGGAGACCAGTGTAGGCCAGCGCTTCAACCAACTGAGCTACCGAGGCGGCTCACGGGTATGATCGCCACGAGTTAAATGATTGCGGAGGATTCGAGCCGCCGCCTCCAAAATCCGGCCGGCGGCGGCTGGAACCGAACCTCGGACGTTGCAGTTGCAGCTGGCGGCTGGCGCTCTGCAGACCAGTCAGTCACCGCGCACGCCGAGCGGAACTGCGCGGCGCCGGACGAGCACCCGACCGCAAGACAAAGCTGGCAGCGCCGAGGGCGCGTTCTCCTGCGGCGCCAGAGTCGGCCGCCACTGGGCCGCAAGAATGCGCACTGTCACACACGTTCTGTTTGACGATTCAGCCGTGTGCCCGATTGCGACCGGCCCGCCGCGTCCGGCACGGACCGGAGGGCTATCAATGACGTGAAAAAGTACCGCCATCTCGGCCTGGCCCGCGCCGGAATGTCACCCGGATGCGACCGGTGTCAGAGGCGTCGCTCGCCAAGCACTGAGCGCAACGGGCCGGTGTCAGAGGCGTCGCCTGGGGGTAGGACACCACGGGCCGGTGTCAGAGGCGTCGCTCGCCAGGCAGTGAGCGCAACGGGCCGGTGTCAGAGGCGTCGCCAGGGGGAGGACGCCACGGGCCGGTGTCAGAGGCGTCGCCAGGGGGAGGACGCCACGGGCCGGTGTCAGGGGCGTCGCCAGGGGAGGACGCCACGGGCCGGTGTCAGAGGCGTCGCCTGGGGGAGGACACCACTGGCCGGTGTCAGATGCGTCGCCTGGGGGAGGACACAACGGGCCGGTGTCAGAGGCGTCGCCTGGGAAGAGGACGTCACGGGCCGGTGTCAGAGGCGTCGCCAGGGGGAGGACGCCACGGGGCGGTGTCAGAGGCGTCGCCAGGGGGAGGACGCCATGGGCCGGTGTCAGAGACGTCGCCAGGGGAGGACGCCACGGGCCGGTGTCAGAGGCGTCGCCAGGGGAGGACGCCACGGGCCGGTGTCAGAGGCGTCGCCTGGGGGAGGACACCACTGGCCGGTGTCAGATGCGTCGCCTGGGGGAGGACACAACGGGCCGGTGTCAGATGCGTCGCTTGGGGGAGGACACCACGGGCCGGTGTCAGAGGCGTCGCCTGGGGGAGGACACCACGGGCCGGTGTCAGAGGCGTCGCCTGGGAAGAGGACGTCACGGGCCGGTGTCAGAGGCGTCGCCTGGGAAGAGGACGCCACGGGTCGGTGTCAAAGGCGTCGCTCGCCAGGCAGTGAGCGCAACGTTCCGGTGTCAGAGGCGTCGCCTGGGGGAGGACGCCACGGGCCGGTGTCAGAGGCGTCGCCTGGGGGAAGACACCACGGGCCGGTGTCAGAGGCGTCGCCTGGGAAGAGGACGCCACGGGTCGGTGTCAGAGGAGTCGCTCGCCAGGCAGTGAGCGCAACGTTCCGGTGTCAGAGGCGTCGCCTGGGGGAGGACGCCACGGGACGGTGTCAGAGGCGTCGCCTGGGGAAGGACGCCACGGGCCGGTGTCAGGGGCGTCACCAGGGGAGGACGCCACGGGCCGGTGTCAGAGGCGTTGCCAGGGGGAGGACGCCATGGGCCGGTGTCAGAGGCGTCGCCAGGGGGAGGACGCCACGGGCCGGTGTCAGAGGCGTTGCCAGGGGGAGGACGCCACGGGTCGGTGTCAGAGGCGTCGCCTGGGGAAGGACGCCACGGGCCGGTGTCAGGGGCGTCGGCAGGGGAGGACGCCACGGGCCGGTGTCAGAGGCGTCGCCAGGGGAGGACGCCACGGGCCGGTGTCAGAGGCGTCGCCAGGGGGAGGACGCCAGGGGGAGGACGCCACGGGCCGGTGTCAGAGGCGTCGCCAGGGGGAGGACGCCACGGGGCGGTGTCAGAGGCGTCGCCAGGGGGAGGACGCCATGGGCCGGTGTCAGAGACGTCGCCAGGGGGAGGACGCCACGGGCCGGTGTCAGAGGCGTCGCCAGGGGCGGCGCAGCAGCAGCGCGAGCCACGTGACGGGCTTGTTGTCGATCGCCGACGAGCGGGCCGGTCAAGGAGCGGCTTTGGCCCGGGTATGCACAGGTGCACATCCGTGCCGTCTCTGGCAGTGCTGAGTCGGCCGCTGGCAACAGGTGGCGGTGTGGCGGGCTGCTCGCGTCGGCCTCGCGCGCGCCATGCTATCCGTGTGATCTCGCGAGTGTGCGAGATACGGCAACAATGCGGCTGGAGCCGGACCACCGGCACACTGCTGCCACGTCCACCATTCTGTGACGTGTCCCAGGGAACACCGCTGCCTGCTTTGATCGATGTCTCCTTCAAAACAAGTGTAAATAAGGCCGCTGTGTGCATTGAGGCTGTAAAGCATAAAATCACATTGCACTCGGTCCCTTTCTTTCTCTCTCTCTCACTCTCTCTCTCTCTCTCTCTCTCTCTCTCTCTCTCTCTCTCTCTCTCTCTCTCTCTCTCTCTCTCTCTCTCTCTCTCTCTCTCTCTCTCTCTCTCTCTCTCTCTCTCTCTCTCTCTCTCTCTCTCTCTCTCTCTCTCTCTCTCTCTCTCACGCACGCACGCTCGCACACACATACGCACACGATGTGATATATACATACATACGCGCACGCACACGATGTATATATAATATATATAAGATATATATATAAGCACAAATATGTGAAGGCAGCACACACAATTCGGGCCAATTGTGCCATCAGGGGAAGTCGGGCAATGACATGAGCTCATTGCTGCTGCCAATTTCGTGGGGAAGTGTTTATGCATGTACTGCGGTATTCGGACATCTACTTCTAACACTGTTCGCCATCATGAGGAAGGCGGTAACTAAGTGCATATATCTGTGACCTGCGAACACGGATTCGAGTGCCACTAGCGCCAAAAGGCGTACGGCTCGGCAGAAAAGGCGAGCAATCCACGCCATTGAAACACTCAACGACGACCAGAAAAACAGCCGAGAGAAACGTTGTGTGTCAAGCGCTTCAAAGTGGACTACAGTTCGAGCGTTACGGAAATTACCAGCAGCTTGTCCCGCGTCGTCTGCAGCTCACCACGCGTCGCCATGCTGGGAAAGTCTGCCCCCCCCCCTCTGTGGCCGCTCCCTGCTCCCCAGCCGGGCGACGTACGCTTCTCGGGCTGGAGCTGCCGGCCGGCCGCCAGCACGAGCATGTGGGCCGGCGACGACACCGGCATCGCTGCCGAGTGTCCACCAACCGCTTACGCCGATGGCACTTCGTTCTTGGTGACGCGAGAGACACTCACACCGCCATCGCAGTTGTTTGGTTGGATTTTCAGCACATTGCTTCGGCCGGGCTGCAGTCACGCCATGTGGCTGGATCCAGCGCCGAGCTGCCCTGTCTCCATTTTGCAGTAGCGTTCCGTCGCGGGTTCATCGAAATCCGTCCGAGCACCGTTGCGACCGGCGTGGCGGGGCCTCCCCTCCGCCCTCGCCGCCGCCCCAGCACGATGCCATCTTCCCATCGGCGAGCGGGCGGCGGATGACCTCAGGCGTGACCTTGCCGACGTGGCGCCACCGGAAACGCCGGTGGACGTCGCGCTGCATTCTTGCGGTCTGCAATCAAGCGCCGCTCGGTGGGTCGCGCCGCCACTGTGGCAGCACCCACGCCACCGTGTCTGCACTGTTCGCGCTAGGCACGAAGCACGTGGCCGCGCTGCCTCGACACTCGACATGCGGCAATACCCACGCCTCCATATTCGTGCTGGACCGTTCCACGACACACGTGGCCGTACCTGCCACGCGAACGTCACGACACTCACGGATCTAGGACCTGCCAAGGAGGAAAAGGTGCAATTCTGACGGGGAGACGTTTTCTTTCTGGAGGGCGTCACTGATTAAGAAAATGTCTAGTGTGGATGCTACATCTTAGTGTGTCCAGGGGTAGGAGGAGTGCCTTTTTACTCAGAGAGGCGATTTCGGTGAAAAAGCTCAAGATGGGCTGATGGGGTGCGCACCTAGAGGTCCTGGTGGGACGCTGTAACTGCGGGGGACACGGCACCCCTCTGGACAACTGGCGTGCCGCCGCCCTGACCACCTCGACCTGAAACAATCTGCATAGCAGAAATGAAATTCCAGGCAGTCGGAACACGCTCCGAGCCGAAGTTCCGTTAACCGGCACCCCGCATCTTCCGTTCGGCGCGCACCAGCTGGCATGCAGCCGTCTGACTGCATCTGTAGACAGTGCGCCGACAAAAGCCACAGTTCTGCGGCGGTACGGTGGAGGCGGGTCGGGCGGCAGACGGACGCACGGCCGAAAAGTCCGCGCGCCAGCGCGCCGCGCTGCCGGCAGCCGCCGCACCATACATGGGCGGTGGTGTCGCGCAGACCGAGGAATGCGGCACCGTTATCTCCACATCTCGCCCGACTGGTCACGCCCGCCGGCCGACCCGTTAATTTCGCCGGGAATGCATGCGTCCGGCCGTTTTCCTCCTAATGCCAGCGGGAAATCGAGCCGCATCTTGCATGGCCACACGCAGAGCGCGCACCCTCCTGGCGGCCGGCGGGCGCAAGGCTTGGCCACTGCTGGTCATCTCGGTGCGCTCGGCCACCAGGCTTGGCTACTACCGGTCATCTCAGTACGCTCGGCCACCAGGCTTGGTTACTACTAGTCATATCAGCACGCTCGGTCACCAGGCTTGGCTACTACTGGCCATCTCAGTACGCTCGGTCACCAGGCTTGGCTACTACCGGTCATCTCAGTACGCTCGGTCACCAGGCTTGGTTACTACTAGTCATATCAGCACGCTCGGTCACCAGGCTTGGCTAATGTTTGAGAGACAACGTGTGCTGGCGCAGAATCTGGCATCCAGCAGAATGAAGTACCTCGAATTTTATTGTAATCAGGACATTATGTCACATAGCATTTCCGATTGGACGCTACGCCATGCACGTCACAACACACGACAATTGGCATCGGACGAATACAACTCTGTCAACCTCTGTGGAGTTACTCAATGACAACCCCAAAAATGTTGTGCGTATAGGCGGACGTGCTATTGATTAGACTCTTTCGGTCGATTCGGTGGTGACTCATACAAATTTTGTGATTACACTCATCGTTTAATCAATTGTGCATGCTTTCCCAGTCGCTTCATAAGCAATTCATGTTCAATCTGAATGATTCAATACGATTCGACTGAAACATTTATTCAAATGAGTCAATTCCGTATCGAATAACGAGTTTTGTTAATACCAGTGCAATGTGTCGCATTTAATTCACTGATGTCGTACAAATTGAATGCATTCAGATATAAAGCATCACCAAATATACATTTGTGTTCAACTTCAGCACCAAATATACCAGGGTGTTCAACTTCAGGTCGAAGCGGGTATTTCAAATTTAAGTGTTTTATTTCCTATTTACGATTATTGAGGGTAGATTCAGGGTTGCCTAAAGGGGGGGGGGGCGGGGATACTTGTCCACCATTTGCCTCAAAATAGGAAAACCAATTGGATTTTCCTGCACTATTTTTATTCGCACCAATATTTATATTTATAAAATATTTTACCAGGTCAATCGATTCGTCCCCTAAACGGGACAGCAATTTGGGTTTACATTGTGTAATTACGTTATATTCTTGATTGATGATCAGCACGAAAAGAACGATAGCAGATGACGTTAGGCTCAAATAAATGGAAACTATTGTTTCTACTGCCAAGCGACACACATCAATCACCTCATTCACCTCAATCACCCCAATCACCCCAATCTACACTTATAATTGAACAAGTGATGTGGAAGGTTTAAAACATAACTCATAATACTGCACATCGCAGTAGAATACCGGGCGGATACAGCAACCAAGTGTTTGGCCGCTTAATTAGCTGCCTAATCTTGCGGTGCTCGAAAACGGCGCCGATCGTAAAATAATAATCCAGAGCATTCGTTCAGACCGGTCTGGCACACACGCCGAACGCGATCCACGGCTGCGGTGGCCCCGTCATAGCCACCGGCAACCCCCAGACTCCACAGGTCACGTGGTACGTCCACACGGTCAGCTGAGCGGTCGACGGCGAACCGCGCCCGCCAGAGGTCAGGCGGGGTCGGACGCGCCGCCGCCGGCGACGACACCCTCGGGGCACGCGCAGCGCGGCGACGGCCGGCCGCCGCGCGACAGGGGCGACTGACCTGAGCAGGGGTCGTGCGAGGTCGGCTTTCTCCGGTCAGACCCTGCCGACCGAGCCGGCCGCACCATGCGGTCGCCGTGGCTGTCGGCCTGGGGTTCCCACGGACCGCCGCGGTGGAATGAACTCTGGCCGCCGGCGTTTAAATCGCGCCAAATGCTGCCCGGCACCCTGGCCGGCCGCCGGGCGCCGTGGTTTCTGCCGATTTGCACCAGCACGTGGTGCGGGCGCCGTGCACGACCGCTTCGTGCGATTATCGCGTGACGAACGATCGACGAGCGGGAGGCATGCGGCCACCGCCAAGTTAAAAATCCGTCAAGCTGTGCTGGCATTTAAAGGCCATGTGTTGTCGGCCGACGGTCAGCGGCTCGGAGATCTCTCTCTCTCTCTCCTCTGCCACTGCCTCCCCTTTCTTTCTGTTTATTTCTCTCCATCTGTTCGTCTCTCTCCATTATCCCTCCCTCTCGCTCTCTTCTATCTCTCCATCCCGCACCCCCTCTCTCTCTTTCTCTATCTCTCATGTTTCTCTCTTCTCTGTCAAACGTTACTATTAAAGAACAGGGCAATCGCATTCCAGCACGTCTTAAGCTTGTCAATAATGTCGATAATTATTGTGCACTCCCCCTGTGGAAATCTGCACCAATCTACATATTATGGAAAATGGTTTTGTGGGCAAAGCAGCTATGTTTTATGGGCTTATAAGCATAGTAGCGAGCTGAAAATTAACTAAAATGATTTGTTCCTAGTTGAATTATTCATGTCCGCACATGAATCTTGATCAGTGGCGTACCTAGGTTTCGCGCCAGGAAGGAGGGGCAAGCTTATTTGGAGGGGCCTCTCATGCCTCAATTTTTAGAATATGCTTCCGGATTTCGAAAAGTTTTTTTTTCGAGAGCACATTTCATGTATTTACATTAAAATGTGTAGTGAAACAATTTCTCTGTGGAGGGGGTTCAATCTATCACCTTCGCTTCTTAGTCACCGTAATCTAACCCGCTCCACATGCTCATTTTTCTATGGTATCCCATGATAAGTCAGCGATTCGGTGGTTTCTGCCATACCTCCTACGTTTTGTTAATTGGTGCCACATGGTAGTCTTGTGTCATGTTACGTCATGAAGAGTTTCCTATGGGGGCTAGCGGGGAAAATTCGATTGATTCAAATCTATAAAATCAAGCCAATTATTATTTCCCTTCTTCACACAATTGTAGGTGGAAAGGAAATGCGGGTACCCACCTGAGCTTTGATGCACCTCAGCTTTGTTCCAATATTCTTATAGATTGTCTAGCCAGCAACTAGCGAACCTAGTTGGCTAATTTGTCCGGTGTTCGATTTTTACTCGTTGAGTTTGTCCTCGCCTACCGATGTGTTTTCAATCTCAGCGCACTTTTGCTAGGGGCCTTGCACATTTGTAAATCCCCGGCACTTTTCGGGGCTTTGTTGTTTTTGTTAGCAACCCACGATGTTTTTTGAGTGACTCGCATGATTTCATAAAGTCATAAAGTCATGAAGTGTTTAGACTTAAGAAGAGCCACAAGGGCCCATCCAGGTAAGTCAATAAATGGAAGATACCATAATCGCGGTAAAAAGACCCACCCCAACCATCACCAAACCCTAAAGAAACCATCTACCAACATTCCACACACTTATCAAGGCCTATCTACCCTAGCTATCCAGTCCCATTCCCCCCCCGCCCAACACATGTGGATCGAACGCCCCACCAACAACCCTCAAACCGCATCCACATCCGCCCAAAGGAGCCCGTGCCGCGCATATCAACCCAGCACGAACCTCACCCTACCCACCACAAATAAGAACCCCAAAACAAGCTCTTTCTGTCTAAAAAATGTATCCTCCTTACTTTTAAATACATTTAATGAGGAGCTCCCCACAACATCAGCAGGCGGCCTATTCCACTGATCAACGTTGTCACTTAACTGTCCTACATATCAACTTGGCTAACCTGAATTGATGACCCCTATGTGATACTCTAAACTGGAGAGCATCATTCAAATTGACCTGATTAAGTCCTTTAAGAATTTTGTACGTTTCAATCAAGTCCCCTCGTAACCTCTTATACTCGAGATAAAGACAGGAAGACGATGTTGTGTCCAGTATGATGTTGTGGCTTCGATGCGGTGCTTCTTAGTCCCAGCGCGATTTATCGCGCCCAAGCGCGTGGTTCCGGGGACCCAAGGCCAGTTTTCTGGGCTCAACGAGATTTTCGTGGATTTTTTGTTGTTGTAAATTTCGAATCCCGGCCTAGCTTTTGGAGTCCTTGGTGCCACGTTTCTGCATCTCACCTCGATTTTTTAGATACGGTATGTTTTTCAGTGCCATACGCAATTTGTGAAGGTATCTGGTTGCATGTTCGGCGCTCCAGAGCCATGCTCCTGAACAGGACATTTATTTTGTTACATTCATTCTTATTTTGGAAGGCTTCAGCTTGATTTTTTTTTCGGATACCGATTTCGTTTTTGTGGCCCCCCTGTTCTTACGTGTGGGCCTAAACGCCAATTTTGTGGAACTTTGACGGGACTACCGATGGGAATTGTGGGTCACGAGCGCGATATTTCGGGGGACAGATTTGAGTTTGTGGGAAGCGTTGTACTTAGCTGTTGCCCCAACGCGATTTTGGCGGTTCCAATTGCAAATTTTCGGGCCTCGGAACGAGTTTTCGGGGGCCCGAAGTACTTATTTGGAGATTTTCTGAATTCATCACAGAATTCCTGCGCGAATTCTGTGGACCGACGCGAATTTTGGAATTTTGAAGCCCCGGCACGATTCTTGGGAGCTTATGCCTCTCAGGATAGAGGAAGCATTTGCCCCTTTGATATGCCACTGCGGCCACTGAAGCAGTATATTTTCGTCCCAGAGTGACATTCCGGTTAAGAATTGATTTTTAGAGCAGCTGCAACTTTTGAGGCCCGGCGCGCCCTTCTGGGCAGCCAGGGTGATTTTCAAGGGCTGCGACGCGATTTTTATATACAGTCCATTGTGATCATTTTGGGCTCCGACGTCATTTGCTTGAATCCCCTAGCTGCCTCGGCACTTTTTTGGGTCTAAAACGTTTTAGGTTTTTTGGCGTCATTGTTGGGCCCCAGCGTTGGAGTGTTTTTGTGTGTTTCTTTTGTGTATTTTTGTGAGTGTTTTTCAGAGTTGGACCCATGTCCGGAGTGTTTTTCGTTGCTCTGGCTTCATTTGTTTTGGTCCCAATGAGATTGTTGTGGAATGGTACGACCCGTCGTTACACTATATATATTTTCATGGTCCGGTCGTACATTTTTTGTACACCCAGGCTCAGCGTGACTTTCAAGGTCCCCGGGCGGATTTTTTTTTGTCCATGTCGTTAATTTGAAACACCCGGCACGACTTTTACCATCTCTTAGGGGTTTCTTGCAAATTATAGGCATCATCTTGCGTCATAAGTATCTCGTCCCATTTCCTGGAGCTTCTTTACCGGTTTTCAAAGTCTTATTCAATGTCCTATCCTCCTCCATATTCATTATCCTCCTTTCTCGTCTTGAAAGGCATTCTCTTGCGTCCTGGGGTCCTTTACCATGGCACGGGGTTCCCTCTCATGTCCCAGGGGCATTATCTGCCAAATTAGGGGCCTCCTGCCATGCCTCGTGGGCTTCCTCCTTTATCCTGGCAAAACCTTACCAGTCTTGATGGAATCTTCAATTTTGGAAACCTCACACCCCTTCATACCTGTTACCACTCCTACCTTAAGGACCTCCTCTCATTTTTTGGGAAATATTTCTGGTCTTCGGGGCCTCATTCAGTCCTGTAGACTTGCTCCTTCTTTGGGGACTCCTCTCGAGTCGGGCAGGGCCCTTATTTCTCTTCTAGGGTCCTTTTTCAAATTAGAGGCCTCCTCTCACGTCTTGAGGACCTCTTGCTCTGCGTTTTGATTCGAACTTCGCCCATCTTAAGGGTGTTATCCTATCTTCTAGTGGGCTCCTCTTCTCTCCCAGGTTCCTCCTCTATCAAATTATACATAACCTTTCTTCTCTCAGTGACCTTGTTATTTCCCGTGGACCTTTTTGGACATCTGCGAGCCTTCTTTTCCGCCTGGGAGCTATCTCTCTTATCCAATGGCCTTCTCTCCAATTTTAGGGCCTCCTCGTTCATCATGGGGTCTTATTTCTAACCTTGTGTCGTACTCATCCGAATTAGGTGCCTCCTGCCATGTCTCTGGATCATCATTTTCTACTCTGGTGGAACCTTACTCGTTTTGGTGCCTATTTGTGCGTCTCAGAAACTTCATCTCATATCCACTGGCTTTCTTTTCCGTCTTGGGGCCTCCTGTCACTTTCTGGGGCCTCCCTTCCCGTATTGGGGCGTCCTTTACAATTATGGGTGCGTCCGTGCCAATTTTTGGCATTCTCTTGATTTCTGGGGCCTTCTACACTCTTCTAGGTGACTCATTTTTTTAAATAATGGGACTCCTTCCACGTCTTGGAGGCCTCCCCATCTGTGTTTGGAGCCTCATTATTCTCTTAGCAGGTTGTTTTTGCATCCTAGTCTTAAATCTTCTCTTCTAGGGTTCTCGTCTTTTAAAATGTGGGCCTCATCTGGCTGGTCTCAGTGGCCTTCTCTCCTTCCTAGGGGGACCTCCTTGCTCATCTTGGGGTCCCCTCTTGCGTCCGGATAAATACATCTCGTAATTATTTTCTATTGTAGGGTACTTCTCTTCCATCTTGGGACCTCGTTTTCCAGATTAAGAATATCTTGCCACCCATCGGAAGCCTTCTCGTGCAACCCTGGGTGGCTTCTTGCCCGTCTCGGTGGCATCCTCTTCGTCCTGGAGGTCTCTTTTTCGTCCTGGGGGTCCTCCTTTTCATCCTGGGGGCCTCCTCACAATATCTGTTTTGTCTCCTATAGGAACCTGATTATATTTCCTGAGGGCCTTGTTATCAATCTCAGATCCACCTTGATAGCATCATCTTCTGTCCCGTCGGGCTCCTTGCTTACCTTTTTGTTTTATACTTTTCCGGATAGTGGTCTCCTCAAATTACAGGGGGCGCCCCAACCCCGAAGTTTCAAGGGGTGGAGACGATTGCCCCCGCTGCCCCCACCCCGGTAGCGACGTCCCTGCTCCGAAACCTCATCTCATATCCACTGGCTTTCTATTCCGGTTTAGGGCCTCCTCTAATTTCATTGGGCCTCCCTTCCCGTATTGAGACTCCTTTGCAATTTTGGGGGCCTCCGTGCCAATTTTTTGCATTCTCTTGAATTCTGGGGCCTCCTACCCTCCCCTAGGTGACTTCTTTTTCAAATTATGGGCCTCCTCCTGGAGGCCCCTAATTTCTTAGAATCTCTTTTTCGTCTTCGGTGGCCTCCTTTTCGTCCTGGGGCCTTAATTTCGTCCTGGGGTCTCCTTTTCATCCTGGGGGCCTCCTATTCGCCCTGGGAGCCTCCTTTTCGTCCTGGAGGGCCTCCTTTTCGTCCTGGAGGGCTTCCTGTTCGTCCTGGAGGACCTGCTTTTCTTCCTGGGGGCCTCCTTTTCGTTCTCGGGGCCTTCGTTTCGTCCTGGGGCCTCATTTTCGTCCTGGGGGCCTCCTTTTCGTCCTGGTGCCACTGAGAGCCTCCTCCTTTTCGTCCTGGAGGGCCTCCTTTTCGTCCTGGAGGGCCTCCTTTTCGTCCTGGGTGCCACCTTTTTGACCTGAGGGACCTCCTTTTCGTCCTGGAGGGCCTCTTCTTCGTCCTGGAGGGCCTCCTTTTCGTCCTGGAGGGCCTCCTTTTCGTCCTGGCGGCCTCGTTTCCATCCTAGGGGCCTCCTTTTCGTCCTGGGGGCCTCCTTTTCGTCCTGGGGCCTCCTTTTTATAATGGGGCCTCCCTTTCGTCCTGGGGGCTTCTGTGTCAATATTTGGCACTCGCTTGATTTCTGGGGCCTCCTACCCTCTCCTAGGTGACTTCTTTTACAAATTAGGGGCCTCTTCCTGGAGGCCCCTAATTTGTATAATCTCTTTCGTCTTGGGGGCCTCTTTTTCATCCTGGAGGGCCTCTTTTCGTCCTGGAGGACCTCCTTTTCGTCCTGGAGGGCCTCCTTTTCGTCCTGGAGGGCCTCCTTTTCGTCCTGGGTGCCACCTTTTTGACCTGAGGGACCTCCTGTTCGTCCTGGAGGGCCTCTTCTTCGTCATGGAGGGCCTCCTTTTCGTCCTGGAGGGCCTCCTTTTCGTCCTGAGGGCCTCCTTTCGTCCTGAGGGACCTCCTTTTCGTCCTGGGGACCTCTTTTTCGTCCCGAGGGCCTCCTTTTCGTCCTGGGGGCTTCCTTTTCGTTCTGGGTGCCTCCTTTTCTTCCTGGGGGTCTCCCAAATTTCATGGGGCGGCGCCCCCCAGTTTCACGGCAGGGGGGAAATTTCCCCAGCTGCCCCCCTCCCCCCGGTGGCGACGCCCCTGCACATTAAGCATTACACAACCCCTTTCACCGCTGGACCCCTATTGCACGAAAACATTGTATCCCTGGATCTCATAGTCCTAAAAGTTGTCCCCATAATATCCCTCACTGACCCATGCCCCAGCAATGGAAACAAAATCTGGTTCTTCCTCAGCAACATAGCACTTGAACTCATCAAATTTGGATCGAATACTCGGAGCATTAAGCATCATACACTTAACATATGCTCCATAACCACCTTTGGCTTTTTCATGCTGAGGAGCTATTTCATCCCTGGATGACTTTGGGGTTATGCTGCCTTGGCTGTCACCATGGGCATATCCCTGAGATGGCCATGCCACTTCATCCCTCCCTACCCCATTACCTAGTTTCCCTGAAGGACATGCTCATATATTTTGTCTAACACATGGACCCCGTTCCCGGAGAAGTACAATATATATGCACTCACTTGAGTGAGTACATACATAATGCCACAAGCCTTTCTCCATATTTTAAGTCACCTATTTCACTGAGTCTAGTAGCTTTGCGCTGCGCTCTTTCTAACATATCTATATCTTTTTCAATGTATAGGCTCCATGCTTGTACATAATATTCCAAGTGGGGTCGCGCATATGCTAAGTTCAGTTTTTTTCCACGACTCACTTGCTCTTCCACAGCAATTTAGCCTAGGGCTAGAGCCTCCCCTGAGTGGAGCTCTAGGGCACTGGCAGCTAACGCCAGGGTAGGCAAGCTCTGCCATGAGCTAGGTTTTACATTTGTAGACGAGTGGAGCAGGTTTTATGCATCGTGGGACCTCTATCAGAGGGATGGCCTGCACTTTTCTGAGAAGGGGTCCATGTGTTAGGCAAAGTATACGAGCATGTCCTTCAGGGAAACTAGGAAATGGGGTGGGGAGGGATGAAATTGCATTGCCAACTCAGGAATATTCCAATAGTGTCAGCCAAGGCAATAGAACCTCAAAGTCTGCAAATAGGGACAGCAGCAACTCAAGGGGACAGAGTGATAGTTCATCTAGTGATAAAAGAACTCCCCAATGTGAAAAAGCCAAAGGTGGTTATGGAGCATTTGTTAAGTGTATGATGTTTAATGCTCAGAGTATCCGTTCCAAATTTGATGAGTTCAAGTGTAATGTTGCTGAGGAGGAACCAGATTTTGTTTGCATTACGGAGGCATGGGTCAGTGAAGGGTATTTTGGAGATAACTTACAGGACTATGAGATCCAGGGATACAATATGTTTTCGTGCAATAGGGGTCCAGCAATGAAAGGGGGTGGTGTAATGCTCTATATGAATAGCTTATTCAGTTCTCAAAAAGTAGCAGGTGGGGATAAAAATGTGTCTGTGGAGTCCATTTGGCTTGATGTCACTGTGGGAAAAGGCAACAGCAATACTCTTAGGATAGGAGCTTTCTACCGGTCAGGAACCCTGCCATATTCTCAGCAACTGGAGCTTGACAAGGTGGTTTGTGAGGAAATCAGTAGAAACTTTAAGAGGAAGTGCCTTATTCTTGGTGACTTTAATCTAAAAGGTTATGAAAATGCTGGTGTTGGCTCCCCATCATACAAAATGTTTAGGAAATGCCTTGAAGAGGACCTGTTCTTACACCAGTTTGTATCGGAACCTACCAGGCATGGTTCATTCTTGGACCTTGTATTCTCGGATTTAAGTGACTTCGTTCAAGACTTGACTGTAGGCGAAACTCTGGGAAAAAGCGACCATAACATAGTTAGATTCAAGGCACATGTAGGGGAAATTATCAAGGATAGTTTGGCAAAGGTTCCAAATTTCAACAGAGCAGACTTTGACGGCATGATAGCGGCTTTAAGTGCCATGAGATGGGAAGAAGAATTCTCCAATTTAAATGCCTGTGAAATGTGGGAAAAGTTCAAATCTTACATGAAGGAAATTCAGATTAGGCATGTCCCCCAAAAGCAAACACGCAAAGGAAGGGTAGGAAAGCCAGCATGGCTTACACCAGACTTGATAAAAGTAATTAAGGCTAAGAAAACTGCATTTAGAGTTTTTAAAGAAGCCTCAAATGTCGTTAATCTAAAGGCGTATCGAAAACCTAGAGACACTGTGAAACAAAAAAAAAACAGCAGCAAAGCGAGCGAAAAGAACTGGATTTAGCTAGAAACTGTAATGGGGACAGTAAAAAGTTCTTTAGTTTCTACAAGCTGAGTAAAGTTTCTAGCACAATTGGTCCACTGGAAGTAAATGGGACTACATGGGGTGAGGATAGTGAGATGGTTGAGTAGCTGAGCAAGCAGTTTAAATCAGTGTTTACATTGGAAGATATGACCAATCTGCCGATCGTACACCATAGTTCAGTGACATGGGATCTGACAAATGATGCTGATTTCATTGATAGTGATGTTGTTTACAATCATATCAGGAAAATAAAGCCAAACAAGGCAGCAGGACCTGATGATATTTATGCTAGGGTGTTGCGCGAAGCTGAAAAGGAACTGGCATTTCCACTTAGTATAATATTTTGTAGATCAGTTCCACGAAAATGAAATTCCAACAGATTGGAAAAGGGCAAATATAGTTCCTATTTTCAAGAAAGGAGAAAGAAGGAAGGTTGAAAACTATAGGCCAGTAAGTCTCACATCCTTAGTCTGCAAGGTACTCGAATCAATTATCAAGGATAGAATAGTTACTTATCTGGAAAGTAGCAGATTGATTCAAGATACTCAACATGGGTTTAGAAAAGGACGATCGTGTCTCACAAATCTCTTGGACTTTTTGAACTTCGCCACAGAACAATTTGATCAGGGAAATTAGGTTGATGTAGCATATCTTGACTTTAGTAAGGCCTTTGACAAGGTACCCCATAAACGGTTAATGATACAGCTTCAGTCCCATGGTATTGCAGGTAGCATCTTAAAATGGATAAAGTTGTGGTTTTCAGATAGACAGCAAAGAGTGATGTTAAATGGTACAAAGTCATCATGGCAAAATGTTCTTAGTGGAGTCCCCCATGGGTCAGTACTGGGGCCACTACTGTTCATTATATTTGTAAATAACATTGAAAGTGGCCTAAGCAGTAAAGTTTTGAAATTTGCGGATGATTTGGAGGTTTTTAGGGCAATAACAGGTCAAGATGAGCATATCTCGCTGCAAAAAGACTTAGACGAACTTGTGAAGTGGTCCGAAGAATGGCAAATGAAGTTTAATTTTGGTAAGTGCAAAATCATGCATGTAGGTAAGCAGCATATGAAGGCTCCATACTTGATGGGTGGCCAAGTGCTATCAGTGACTCAACAGGAGAAGGATTTAGGTGTTATTCTAAACACAAAACTGGGGGCATAAGAGCAGACCAAGGAAGCCAGGAAGAAGGCACTGAGAATGCTCGGGGCAATAAATAGGAATGTATCATACAGAAGTGAGGAAGTGATCAGGAAGCTTTACTGTGCATACGTCAGGCCACATTTGGAATGCTGCATCCAAGCTTGGTCTCCTAGCTATGAAAACGATTGTTGGCTTTTAGAGAGAGTACAAAAGAGGGCTACACAAATGGTTAATGATATAAGCAACCTGGCATATGAGGTAAGATCGAAGATATTGAATATGTTTTGACTTAGATATAGAAGGCTGAAAGGAGATCTCATCGAGGTCTTTAAATTTGTCCATGGTCTGGAGAGGGGATATCTTGGGGAAATATTTGAATTGAACAGAAGTGATGCAATTAGAGGTCATAAATTCAAAATTAAAGTTAACCACAGCAGAACAAGGTTAAGGCAAACTTTCTTCACCAACAGGGTAGTAGAACGCTGAAACCAGCTGCCAGAAAACATTGTCAGTAGCAGCACATTGAACATCTTTAAAAACAGCATAGACAATCATTATAAGAATAGAGGACTTGCTTTTCAGTATTACAGGGAGGGCTGATTGACAGATTTAGTGGGCAACTGGTTTAGTGTACAGAGTGCAACCAAGAAGGGCCCTTGTGGCGCATAGTTGCACTAATCTTTTATGTCTTTATTTATGTCTTTATGTCTTATATCTGACAATTATATTAATGAGGCCCAATATTCTGAGTGCCCTGCTCCTGGCTGATATACATTGTTTTTCTGCTTTAAAGTCTTTTGAAACCAGCACACCAAAGTCTCTTTCTTCTTCAATAACCTTCAGTTCCCTCCCTCCCATTGTACATCAGCAAGTCTCACCTCCAGACCCCAGATGCACAGCCTTACACTTGTTATAGTTGAAAGACATCTGCCATTGAAAACCTCACTTTTTGTAGGCCTTCCAAGTCTAGTTGATATTATTAGAAGATCACTAATGTTTGCCACTCCGACGGGCTTGATGTCATCAGCAAATTCTAGCACTCTATTCCTCAGCGATACCTGAGTGCTATTCACCAAGATGATAAAGAGACGTGGCCCTAGATCAGAGCCCCGTGGTACTCCACTCAGAACATCCTTCCAATCAGATTTACATCCATTTAACGCTACCCTTTGTTTCCTCCCCTCAATCATGCTTCAATCCAACCTATAGCTTTTCCAACGATCCCATGTTGCTGTAGTTGATGCATTAGCCTTCTATGTGGAACTTGAGTATCCCTTCTATGAGTATCCATTAAAAGATTGTACCTATCAAGATGAATCTGAACATTCTGCTCAACCAGCTTTTCTAGTGCCTAGCAAACTATTGAGGTAAAACTGACTGGCCTGTAGTTTCCACATCATACTTCCCTTTTTTAAAATTGTTACTACGTTTGCATTCATCCAATCTTCAGGTACTTCAAAATGTTCCATAGACCGCCTGAAAATGATACATAGGGGAACTGCTAAATCTTTGGCACACTCTGCGAAGATCCTAGCATACATATCATCTAGTCCAGAAGCTTTAAACCAGAACTCCATTAGGTTTTATATTCAGTAACTGTTTTTCTACAGCTTCCGTAGTTATTGTAAGATCATACAGCCTATCTCTCTCCAAAGCATGGATAGAGAGCAATGATAACATTTACATGTGTAGTGACCCGGAAACGATAATAGGAAACTAACATCACGAAATGGAGGACGCAAGCAATAATATTACACAATTATAGTCCATAAGGTTTTTTATCGGCTTGTTTCCATCGAAGGTAAACTAGAAAGGAAAACATGTTGCCATATGCCAATAAAAGTCCAGGTAGTCAAATTCGACACCGTTGAAAATGATGTGTGCCACCATTCATCATGGTGGTTGCAGTAAAAAGGAGAACGAATTGTTGTTCTATCTTATCAGTATTTCGTAATTACATTCTGCTTCAGTGCTAATAAAGCAAAGATTACGAAAGCTAAGCAAGCGTGCCATCATTCACCACTGCATTTGTTTTACTGAATAACCTTCATCGACAAGTATCATAACCTTACCCATGATTGCCCACTACCTTCCATTCCTTGACCTCATAATACTTTTGTCCTCGTTGCAGTCTATCGAGCTAGCACCGACTGACATTAGTGCTCTAGGCTGCAACTTCCCTAATACCTACTAACTACTACCTACTACCTTTGCTGTTGGACCAACTGATCTCTTCGCCTCCATCCTGCGCAATAGCATATACCAGCTATGTGGATGCAGTTACACTCATGCTCTGAGCAAGGGGCATTTAACGTGATGGAACACAGTGGAAAGGTGAGGTTCAGCAAGGTATTTACGGCCGAAAACAGACACTAAAGGTGAATTTGATAGGCAGAAGAAATTCAGGGCAAAAACTGTCATGAATAATGTGCGTAGGTGCTCGCTAAAAAATATGGGAATTGTTATTACATGTTGGTAAGTTATGCTGGTACCTACTCGCTAGGTGCCTATATACCTTAACATATGATTGTACTTAATCGAAGTGTGCCACTTCCTAGTTAGTTGCCAACATGAGCTCTGTAGGGCATACGCACGTCAATTACACCTGAATGAAGCACTCCTAGCTTTAGGTTCATGTATGTTTGTTATGCTCCAAATGAAATGGTTCTAATTCTGGTATGACAAATTTGTGTTCTATTGACTGGCTCTAGAGCCTCGTAGTTATCAAGGTTTATATATTTTATATTTATATTATGCTTAGTTTATTTGTAAGGTCACTACCTATATTGTTCAAGGAATTAATGCTCATTTGCACATGAACCAAGGGGATATTTTTAGCATTACATTTTGAAGCTGATGTTGCATTTTTCTTCTTCGTTTCCTTGGTCTTTGGTCTGGTTTCTTGCATGCTTTATTCATGATCATGCACCATGCATTGCCATGGTTAGAGGACTGAAAATTCTACACATGTGACCTGAAGTGAAATTGATATACTTTGCTAGAATGCAGTGCTGCTAATGAAAAATTGTATGAACATTCCAATTGTATGAGTGTGTATAACATTTTGCATTTGTCTTGATAGGCAAACTATTGCATAAGGCATACTACTGTACAACCGTTCAAACTCTACCTATTTCGCATTTTTGAAAACGCATTGGATAACGAATGGACATGTCCATCTGGCACTGATATGGATATCGATTCGATTGGCTCTCGACGACTCCGATTGGACATAATTTGACAATTTCAATCCGTACCATGCATGCAGGGGTTCATTGCATGCAAATAATCCGTAGATCCGGAACAGTTAAAATGACCAATGAACCTCCACGTAACTCTGTGCTGATGAACTCAAACTCGCGGCTTTTCGGGAAAATATAATGGGCAACGCCATTTGGGAGACGGCTAAAATGTTCAGCTATGCCAACGTCCTGGGTTGAATACTCGCACAACTCGGGACATTTCCAAATCCCGCAGCCAGCAGGCGAAACAGTGTGGGCGGTACCATTACCCTTGGTGGTGCACAAAGTGCACCATAAACCATCCAATAAACAAACAAACCATTTAGGGGAGAGCGGAGGTATTGTGTTCATGGTCCTGTTTCCCCCGGGTAAAATAATACATTATTGGTGGGGACTGAAAACTGTGTGAAGTGCTTGGACATTGATTGGCTGTGCTCGAACACTAACAAAATTATGCAAGAAACCACCTCTGCATCATGATGCATACCACAAACGGCATCCTACTATGCCCAGTGATGGCATGCAAGCCACCTCCAAACATTATGCGCCACTTACCACAAACCTAGATCCGTCAGGGTTCCATTATTGTATCACATAGGCATAGATTATATGACTTGCCTAAAACAACAAGATTTCCATTGCGGCAATGGACACTACCACAGGCGAAATTGCTCTGCTGCTAGATCCCAGTCTTCATTGCTTCAGCTAACTTTTCCTTCCCACATGGAAGTAGTCCCCACGGTCGATCTTACCGAAAGACTGTTGCGGTAGCAAATTGACCATTGCTAAACAGGTGTAAGGACTGGAGTATATAACGTTAAATCAAGGTCTTTACCACAAAAAACCACCTTGAGTAGAGGTGAGGGATACTCTATGAGCGTTTCATCTACAATCACTGGGCAACCTCGCGGAAAATGCGAGGAAAATTACTGACTAAGGCGGATATTACACACAGGCGGATATTGTGTGTGTGTGTGTGTGTGTGTGTGTGTGTGTGTGTGTGTGTGTGTGTGTGTGTGTGTGTGTGTGTGTGTGTGTGTGTGTGTGTGTGTGTGTGTGTGTATTTGTGTGCCTGCGCCTGTATCCCACCCCACGCACGACTGGCGCGACAGCCCATCGAACAATTGAGCTTGATTGACGCAGGAGGCTTCCACAAGTGCTCGTCGAGGGAGATCAATGGCCAATTCTCACACCGAACAGCCTGGGACGCCGACGCGTCGCCAGGCATCGGACACTCGCTTTTGTCGTGGAATTTTTATCCCAGCTTCCATCGGTCCCGCAATCCATGCGCATTTCTAACTACATTTATATTTGCGCCGGCGATCAGCTGAGGAACAGAAGTGAGCAGCCGGCGCTCACGCCCGCAGCAGCGGGTGCAGCGGACATTGCCGTCGGCGGCCTGGCGAGGTCACCGGCTGGTGACCGCGCTCAACACCGACACACAAACACCGGCCAGTGATGCACACATGGTGGACGCGAGTGGGCAGGATTCGGTTGAAAGTTGTGCGTACTCCAGTCGCTGTGCTGTGGAGTTGGATGAGGCTCCGGTTCGGGGTTGTGACGTGACACGTCGTGACACATGACACGTCACGTGACACGTGACACGTCATGACACGTGACATATCGTGACACGTCGTGCACTGACGTGACACCTCACGTGACACGTCGGTGCACGACAAGAAAGCGAGCACAGAAAACCGTGAGTCAGTGATAAACTATTGGTGAAATAGGGTGGAATATAACACTTACTGAAGACAGAATCGACATCCTTACTAAACGAGTATCGGCAAGAGGGGTGTCGAATTTTTACCAAAAAAGCATTGGGGGGGGGGGGGACGAAGTGTACCGGACCCTGCCCCCCAAAAAGCTCATCGGATTTCGCCCACTACATTTTCAGACCTCAATAATAAGTCTGAGAGGGTTTCAGGAACATCTTTTACTAATATCTGGTGGCGGGATCTGTCCAGGAAGAAACAGGAGCGGGGAGTGGTGTGACCAGTGGCGTCGCCACGAAATTCTTCCAGGGGGCGAGATCGAAAGGGGGCCTCCTGCTCCCCGAAAAGGGGCCTCCATTGTGTTAGGGCCTCCTATTGTTCTTAGGCCCTTAGTATGGTTCGGGAATAGGAAACTGAGGGCTGGAGGGCCTCCTTTTCGTCCTGGAGGGCCTCCTTTTCGTCCTAGAGGGCATCCTTTTCGTCCGGGGGGCCTCCTTTTCATCATGGGGACCTCCTTTTCGTCCTGGTGGCTTCTTTTTCGTCCTGAGGGCTTCCTTTTCGTCCTGGGGATTTCGTTTTCGTCCTGGGGGTCTCCTTTTCGTCCTGGGGGCCTCCTCAAATTTCAGGGGGGGGGGGGCGCCCCCAGTCTCACGGCAGGGGGGCAATTGCCCCCGCTGCCCCCCGGTGGCGACGCCCCTGGGTGTGACCTGCCTTGATTTGCTTACCATGACCTACTTCTCACCCTTGGAATTTAACGTAATTAGGTCGCACGGGTATGGATAGGGCACTCCTGCCTACCTATTAATGGGTAGGGGAATTAAAAAATTAAAAAAGTCAATAATTATATTTATTTGGCAATGTTCATGTTTAGGTATATTCAGAATCCTCGCCAACGGGAACATCGTCCAGTTACACGTGAAGTCACATAAGCAAAATAGCAGTGTACAGTACATGACAACATAACAAATGTGAGTCATAGCATGCGATTACAGTGCTATACAGTGGACTCGGATCCATCCTCATCGTCAACGTCATCGACATCGTCAACATCACCGTCACCCTCCCCTCACTCCACATACCAGCGAACATACAACGGCTTAAATAAAATATTTGTGCGCCCATATGCAGGCTAAAACACACCGGTCTTGATGGAGCATCGGAGCACAGCAGGCCTGAACTGTGATAACGAGGGGTGAAAGTATTTCCTTGGTGCATAACATTAGGAACGGTGAAGCCAACGCTTTGGTGGGGCGAATTCAGGGTCGGGAAAGGGGCGCAGCTACCACAAAATCATAGGTATCGAAAACAATGTCTTCTGATCAAACATGTGCATTGATGTGGTCATCATGCTCGCAGAGTCTAGTCAGTCACCACGCACGACACCAAGCACACTCAAATGCGCAACGGAACATATTAATCAACTCAATCGTTCTACTATTTATTTTTACAACAGTTTAAAAACTGCGCCCGTATCAAATGGCGAAGGCAAGAGCAAGAGTAGGGCACACTGGGTACACGCCTCTCCGATCGTGGCCAAGGAGTCCGAAAAGGCAAGCCCAGGAGATTCCCAGAAGGGCCATCCGAAGGTCTTGAAATGGACATGTCGGCTTGAATGGTTTCTTTGCTCCAGAGTCGGAAATAAAACGTACAAAACTTTCGAAAGTTGGAATAATATCAGAAATCAAAATAGTTTTCAAATCGGTGTATTTGGAATGGTCCACACACCAAGAGAGCATTTTTGTGTCGCAACAAGAGCATTTTTACTGCAACCTTATGAATGCTTATAATCCTTTCCCTCCAAAAGTTTAAGTGCGGAGTATTCTATACCTTTGGTGGTGCTCGGACCCATCATATTTACCTTCTTGACCTCATTCACCAAGTTGATTTATAATTTCCCCTGAAATTGACTTGGGACGGATCAAAGAGGATAATATTCTCGTATCTCCAAAATTCTACCATTCACAGTAGTTGCAGCATAGCAACACCAAATCCAGATCATACTGTTCTTTCATGAAATCAAATAACTGCTTTTGAAACACTTTAATTAAGGTCAGGGTTGCTAAACAGAGGTCAGGTCAAATTATCTCTTCTTATCGCAGTAAGGAGAACACTTTTCGTGCAGATCATGACAAAAGAACGATATAGACATTCTGCTTTCAAATATGTGACCAGGTCAATGGTGTTAGGCCAGGTCAAGTATCATACATATTCTACGCTGCCGTCTTTTATGTGGAGTTGGGATTTTTGTGCGCGTCAGCACCGGCGACAGACGACATTGGGCCCGCAATGCCATCTTATGCCGAATGCTACTGTTCCTTGTTAATTGAAATTTCACTTCGGTTTTAGAGCCATCGAAGTAGTATACCATGACATTGTATGAGTAAACAATGATCCGAGGTGACCAGACTTCGTGTGCCTGGACCATATTGTGCAAAGCAAATATAAAGCATATACAGAGCAAATATAAAGAGGTGCAAAATGTTGGACGGTAAGACCACATGAGAGATGAAGCCAAATCTACCTTCTGAGAAGAAAAAAATACCCAAAATATAATTATAAAAATGTTAAGCATTATGTTTTCAGAAAATGTTCACCATTAGAAAGGAAACCTAACCCAGCTTAACCTAGCCAAACCTAACATAAGCTGTTTTTAAATATTTTTTTTTGTGAAAATGTTTGTTCATTTTTGGACACTTTCTGGAATTAATGCGCTTTGAGGTGGTAACAAGAAGAGTTGTCAAGGGTGCCATATGAACAAAGCAATCGATGTGGCCATAAGCCCAAGTGACCAACCAACCAGCCAACGAAGAAAAGTTTGTAAACACATTCGCCTCCACAAAGCAAACAAATGGGTTAGATACGGTTAGGTGATGTTAGTCTTTTAGGTTGTAAAAATCTGTCAAAAAACATTTCTTTGAAAAAAACACATTTGCACAGAAAATAAGGAATCCCATCACCTTTGTCACCTTCATGAACATGGTATTCTGAATACAAATTCCAAGATATCAAAAACACCTTAGACTGCAAAGTTACCATTTTTATAGAGCAACTTATGCTATGTTAGGTTAGGCTCGGTTATATTTTTCAATTTTGCAAGTTTTCAGAAAATAAAATGCGTGAACGTTTACTAATTTTATTTTTTGGGGGATTTTGTTTCACCAAATGCAGGTTAAGCTTGGTTGGGTTAGATTATGTTGCATTTTTATTCTTCTTTTTGTTTAGCAACTCTTTTATGTTATGTTACCTACCTGAAAGCACCTTTTTTGGTGTTATATTGCTCTAAAATGAAAAGCAAGCACAGAAAATGAGTGGTCCCATCATCTTAATCACATTCACCAACATTGCATTTGAATGATATATTTGAAGAATTCGTAAACGGTTAGATTAGGCTATGCAGGTTAGGCTAGGTTAGATTAGGTTATTCTGCATTTTAAAAACTTTTCTTATCTACGCCATGTTACCTTACTCAAAGCACTTTTTTTTGGAGTTATTTTGCTCGCAACCTGAAAATAAGGATTTGGACAGAAAATGAGTGGTCTCATCATCCTAGTCACATTCAGAAACATTGGATTGAAATGATAAATTCCAAGAATTCATAAAACGATTTAAAGCAGAAACTTACCACCAAACCGAACCCATTCGTTTGCTCTATGGAGGCAAATGTGTGTAAAACATACCTTGTTATCACCATAAAGCACAATAATACACAAATATGGGTTATCTGGCATTAATATAGAAACCTCACATAGAAATCAGAAAAGGACACCGACTGGACTTGTTGACGCTTACCTGCGAACTTCTTCCTCTACTGTTTCTTTGCGAATTAAATAGTAGCAGGTTAAACAAGGTCTAAAATCACACCAATCTGCAGACACATCAGGCGTGAAGTACACAAAATCGAAGCAGCGCGATCAGGGGTGTCGATTTTTGAAAACATTGGGGCCGATGTGTACTGGACCCCCCTCCCCCAACCAAAAACTTATCGGATTTCGCCCACTATATTTTCCTACATGAATAATTATTTCACGATGTGTATATTTATGTTCATTCAATATCCTCGCCAACGGGAAAAATCGTCCAGTAACAGGTGCAGTCACACAAGCAGTCACCGTGCGCGTCAACATAAAACTGTGAGTCATAGCATGCGACTACAGTGTCATAGTGTATTCGTGTCCATCTTCATAGTCAACGTCATCGTCATCGTCGACGTTAACGTCACCGTCACCCTTCCCTCACTCCAAACATCAGCAAACACACAAGGGCTCAAATAAAATATTTATGCGCCCATATGCAGGCTAAAACACACCGGCCTTGATGGAGCATCGGAGGACAGCCGGCCTGGACTGTGATGACGATGGGTGAAGGTATTTCCTTGGTGCATAGCATTAGGGAGTGACGAAGCCAACGTTTTGGTGGGCCGAGTTCAGGGTTGGGAAGTCCACTATCTAAGCATAATCTGTTTCTTTACAGTACAAAATATGCTGGCTAACATCAACTAAGTTTTCTATGTAGCATGGTGTTTTTCTTCTTTCTTTGTTTAGCTTTCTTATCAGAACACAGCATAAGTTATTGCGGGGCCCAAATCAACATTCAGGGGGCCAAGATCAACATTGGTGGGGCCATGGCCCCCACAGAAGGTTACAATTCAACACTCCTGAGCGCGATGTCACATCAGTTTGCTTACCGGATTAAACATCGCACAAAGTTGGCAAAACGATGACAGAAGTTAGACATAAAAAGCACAGTTGCAATATTTTCCAAGATGTATCGCCATTTATATTTGCTGATGATGACCCAAGCATTACCTACACTACTTTTTGTCAAAATCTATTCATACCTTTTCATTTTACATTTCATTCCAGGGCCAAATTCATGGGAGCGGGCGGCGCGCTCAATCTTTTGCCCATATACCGATGCTCCAGCCTGAACCGGCCGGAATAGGACGCGGACCGTGCGGCAAGTCAACCGTCTTGTTATATATGAAGGTCAATGCCTGATGCCATTGGCGTAGAGGTCATTTAACATAGAGGTCAATACCTGATGCTATCAATTCCTGCCACAATAGAGGAAAAGGCTGTGACGTCACCAAGGCTTCGAGGCGAACTTTGGTGTACTTCTAATGAAATGGTATCCATTGTGCCATTTGATGCGCGCTACCAGACATAGGTCCTGCGCGTTGACACTTTGTACTGGTCTTGTGTGACTATACACTAGCTTAGTACCTGCCTATTGCTTTCTTCGGTAATATCAGTTGTAACCCAGTGTCCATGCAGCTCTTGGTTACTTTTTTCTTTCATGGTATCACAAGCTGTCAGATTGGCTCAGATGTGGCTCTTGTTGGTTCAGTTTGAGATACCTAGGTAGGTACCTACCTAGGTAAATATAAAGCTGATGGGGTGATGCGTGGGCAGCTGGAGATTTATTATAGTTTGTATATCCACAAACTCAATTATAAATGTAATTGTTCACTGCACTGAATTGAATGTAAGTTTGAAAATGAATTGAAATTAAGAATGGAACGAGTCCTGTTCAAGCTCATGGTTCAAGCATGTGGTTTTGCCATTGGTGGTGTGTGCAAACATCAGTATGACAATGCAACTGTTCTTTAGTGGTTTAGTATATTTTTCAGACATTCTGGTTTAAAGCGCATCAGCATCAGCTAATTTGAACATTTTATGACCTAAGTAAGTTGTCCTTCTACAGTGGAGAGAAATCCACCTATTTTTTGTGCACAATTTTCAAGTTTACAACAAAAGATGGAGAGCCAGACTACCATCTAATCCAAATATTTTTCTTTTCAGTGGAAAATGTGCATGAACTAAGTTTTCTATGTAGCATGACGTTTTTTCTCATTTTTTCCTTTAGCTTTCTGATCAGGATATAAATAGCATAGGTTATTGGGGAGGCCCAAATCAACATTGGGGAGAGGGCAATATCAACATTGTTGGAGTCATGGCCACCACAAAAGAATACAAGTCGACGCCCCTAATCGACATCGTTCTTCTTGGCGCGGGTTTGTGAAGTCTTAATTCCTCGCTTCTTCTTCTTCCTAGCTATTGCATGTGCATGTCTGTGTTTTGTTCGATTGTATATTTGGGTGGATTTCTTTTCTTGCTCATTGTCGACTAAATACTGTGCAGGAAATATTGTGCACTAACGTGTGAAAGTGGTACACTGCGCACGGGTGCACAGTGTGCGCGTCGCGGTGGTCAGTGTGCATGTTACCGCAAAGGTCAACAAATGCTGCATTTGGCCACTACAAAAACACGGTCAAATTTTGTCGTATGAACAAATGTAAGCAGCGAACATGTGGTCTCCTTTCAAGCGGAATGTGGTCGGAGTTCCGAAAATTCGTAATACATATGGGCTTCCACGAAAAATCCACATAAAACCCCCTCGCCTCTCGATCCAAAATCCGCGGCGTCGCTTTGCCGTCGCGCATCACAACTCCCAACTAGCCATTCGTGGAGAACACCGAGCATGTCGGCTCAGCGACAACAAATTGTCGCCAGCACCACCGAAAACATCCCATATTCAGATCACGCACCATTGCCGGATTAAGCCGCCGGCGGAATCGGCGCAACCTCGTGCAACCTCCACGTCGGCAAATTGGCCGGGCGATCTGGCAGTTGGTAGGACGACAGCCGACAGACCTACACCGACGCTGTCCCGTCGGCAGCTGACAGATCTACACCGACGCTGTCCAGTCGGCAGCCGACAGACCTACACCGACGCTGTCCGGTCGGCAGCCGACAGACCTACACCGACGCTGTCCAGTCGGCAGCCGACAGATCTACACCGACGCTGTCCGCAGCCACAGACCTACACCGACGCTGTCCAGTCGCAGACATGCCGAAAAATCTACACCGACGCTGTCCAGTCGGCAGCCGACAGACCTACACCGACGCTGTCCCGTCGGCAGCCGACAGATCTACACCGACGCTGTCCAGTCGGCAGCCGACAGACCTACACCGACGCTGTCCGGTCGGCAGCCGACAGACCTACACCGACGCTGTCCAGTCGGCAGCTGACAGACCTACACCGACGCTGTCCGGTCGGCAGCTGACAGACCTACACCGACGCTGTCCCGTCGGCAGCCGACAGACCTACACCGACGCTGTCCGGTCGGCAGCCGACAGACCTACACCGACGCTGTCCGGTCGACAGCCGACAGACCTACACCGACGCTGTCCGGTCGACAGCCGACAGACCTACACCGACGCTGTCCGGTCGACAGCCGACAGACCTACACCGACGCTGTCCGGCCGACAGCCGACGCTAGACCGTCGGCATACGGAAAGCGTTGCAGGTGGCTAACTGTAACCGCGCGCGCAAGCGGCCGTATCGGGACCGATCCGGCGGCCGTATCGGGACCGATCCGGCGGCCGCCGCAGGCCTTTTTGCGTCGTCCTCATTCCTCGTGCGTTGCCATTCGTGGAAGACTCACCACTCGCGAGCCGACCGGGCAACCAGATCAGTAACGCGGTCAGTGGCGAATGAAGTCGCCACGCACTGTCGGCAGGGAGCGAGGCGAGCGGCCCTCTTCTGGCTTCCCGGAACGTGGAGGGGCACGTTCTCTGCGGATATAAATTCAACGTAGGTCGTGCATGCATTGTATGGAAATGACGCAACGTTGAGTTCGTTTGGTGCACAGAAACTTCCGCTGTCGGAGTCGGTCACTGCGAAAGGGTTGCATGGTCCATTATTTACACCTAACACCACGCACGTAATGCCAAATCTGAACGAGCCTGGGATACATCACCACCTCATCTTCGCGCCACATCACTTTCAGCCACGCGAGCAGTTCTTCGAAAGAAAGATGTGTCGAGATGCGAATGAATATGCCATGACTTCTGAATCGAGCCTTGTATCCACGCAGTCCATGCAAATGTGCATGCGTCTATGCAACGTTGCATTTTGACGAGGTTCACCATCTCTACTTTTTCACCATCTTCACCAGCTTCACCATCTTCACCAACTTCACCATCCCTATCTTCCGGTGATTAACACACCAGCGAAGTCGAAACATTCCCTAAAACACACCATACACCACATAGCATACAATCAGCAGTGCACTGCTGCATCATACAACTGCCAACACCAGCAATTCAAATTCCGGGATGGATACACGGCTGCCTCTGATCCCCAGCTGTGTGAAACTGCGAAAAT